>VZQC01012409.1:0-37803 GCA_009823505.1 Rhizomys pruinosus | reverse complement strand
TTTTCTGTTGTCCAGTATCACCTTGTAGCATCTCTTTAAGATGATTTTAATGCAAAAATTAAGTTTTCTTCCCAAGTTAATTCCTATCCGCACCCAAACAAACATGGGTGAATTTGATTGAAATCTGTGCCTTGATTCCCACCCTATAGTTATGTATAATACAATGTCTTTGGGAGACTCATGGGTGTTAAAAAAAAAAAAAAGGGGGGGGGATAGGGACTCCAGACAGGACATGACATGAAAACCCTTTTCGTCAAAAAAACCCTTTTCCAATTCAAATCTTAAACCTAACTACAGGAAAAAAAGATTTGTTGTTCCTTCCCAACAGGACAAAAATGGTCACACTTAAGGCTGAGAGAAAATGAAAGATGAAAAAGATACAGCTTGCAATTGTAGTAGGATTGTACCAAAAAGTGGCATTCTGAAAAGGTTGACCCATCTGAACATTTTGAAAGGAAGAAAAGAAGTGAGAAAGAAGACAAGGACAAAGGCCCCATCAAGGATTTTGACATAAACCATTCAAACCCTTCTGTGGATCCTAATTGTAACAACTATTTATAATGAGTCCTAATGTGAAACTTAATACCTTCTAGGTGCAACAAAGGTTTTGATCTGACTTTCTTGCTCCCCCCCCATAGAACACGGAGAACGAATAATATGACGATTTTTGATGAGGCTGTTCTCCAACTGTAATTGGAGAACAAACTATTAAGTGAGGGTAATCTCTTATAAAACCGGTAAAAAAAAAAAAAAATGCCTTCTTAAATTGACTAATAGGACATAAGAACTGTGAAAAGGAATATTATCTATTCAGAACAACGATAATACTAAAGTCCTTGGGGCTATGCACTTAGGCAAAGTCTATTAATGCACGGAGCTCTGACCTCAGCAATGGATTGTTCTACAAGGGGGATGTTGGACCCAGGGGATCCAAGGCCCCCACAAACCAGTAAGGGCTCCTTGCCCTAAGTTGGGATACTGCAGGAGGCCGATCGGCCGATAAGACCCTGCTGCGAAAGACCTGACGTTAACATGGGAGGGCTGTATTGAGACCGCACTTCCAAATGTACAGATGGCCTATGGAATACCAGAGATTGTTAACAAAGACCACTAAAACAATAAAGCAAATACGGGTTCTCCCTGAGTCAAGCACAGGACTCAACCGTCCGCACAGCTACACCTCACCTGGCCTGAACCACTGTGCGCAGATCTCTCCTGGCAGCCCCCCCCCAATGTGCCTTATATCCAAAATTCTCATTGGCTAATTGGATCTCTCTTGGAGGAATGACCCTGGCTGATGCCACAGCCTACATCCTATTACAGGTTAGGAGATTGTTATACGCCACAGTAAGAAAGACCCCTGGGCTAGAGGGAGAAGGGGGAAAAAAGGGGAAGGCATGGAGGAACAGGGGAGCAGCACAAAAGAAAAAGATGTGTGGCTGAGACAAACGAAAAATGGAACACCATAAATCGAGTCAGGGGATTGATGGAAAAGAACGAGATAGAGGAAGTGTCGTGGGGAGGAAGTAGTGAGGAGCGAAACGGTGAACTTACTTGAAAAAAACTGGCAGCCCAGGAAAGGAAACTAGCCAGAATTGACCAGGAATCCAATGGAGTACAACAGCTCCAGAGTGAGAGGACAGTTTTACTTCTAATCCACCTGTGCCCATTTTCAAAGCCTAGGGAACAATCTGGGAAAGAGAGGGGGGCATGGTAGTTTAAAAAAGTGTGGTAGAAAGTAAAGGCTGCGATTGGGGGTGACCGGTGATCGATGATTGAACGGTGAAACTACAGCGATGTAGTCTGGACACTCATTTGATCAACTTGATTGAACAAACAACCTGTCAACCTCCACTGAATGGTGGGACTGTGGGGGTTTGGGCACAACAGTCTATAGATTGGTTTTGCACGAAGGATGCTTATACTCATGGATTATCACTTATAGCTAAAAAATGAAAAAAAAAAACCTGAAAGATGCAGGACAGTTATGGCAGAATACATGATCTGGGATGGGGTGGGGGTGGGGAGGAAGGGAAAGGGAAATATACCTGATCTGAATCGGAAAATGATGTACGAAATGCACAAACCATCAATAAAAATTAAATTAAAAAAAATAAAAAAAAAAGAATGTGGGCTGGCCTTTGTAGGCCATGTGCAAGCAGTGGTTAAGTGTTGACTACGGAGCTCTGCGAGTTTTGAGCTGGGTAAGGAAAGGTCCTGCAACTCCAACTAGGTCTTTGGAGACGCTTCTCTCTGGATTTTCTTGAACATATTCCTTTCTCAAAAACCTAGGCTCTGTGCTATGAAATGGCATGCAAGTCTTCTGCCACTTGTCCCATATGAGCCCAGATTTAACATCATCCTAACCTAGGCAACTGTTGTATTTCAGGGATGATTCTTGATGGTCCTAACCTTCTGCCATTCAAATCTTTCCTATTGAAACTCCAGATATCAGGGAACAGAGATGAGGCATCCCTGCAATTCCCCGTTGGAATTGCTTGACCTCCAGGCCTCCAGGAGCATATAATAGCTGGTGTTTGATATCACCAAGTTTGGAAAGGGCTGCGATGCCCTGGAACAATTCTCCTATTTCACCCTTGAGGAATTTTTTCAAGGAAACTCCATCTTATCCATGATTCCCATTTCATAGTCCTGGATATTTCTGAAAAAAAAATCTACCTATTTTGTTTCCTATTTTCCTAAGGCCTTGAACTCTGGAGAGCGAAACCTAGAGACAATTCACTGCACTTATATCTGCTAAGTTATTTTCTGGATAATCTTTAACCTTCTAAGGTATTAGATGGACTTGTATTAATGTGCTTATTTTGCTAAAAGTCTTAAGGAAGGATAGACTCTGGCAAACTGTGCACAAATGTCTAAGTAGGAGTCTGTCCAGAGCTCTTGGTGTTGGCTGCAGAGCAGGGCAGCCAAGAATGGTGCTCTTGTTGAAAGCATCAAGCCATCTTACATGGGTCCACAAAGACATGGCATAAGGGTTGGGTCAGGATCGTGATGGTCCGAACACTTCCCATCCTGCTTGACCTCGTCTCATTTCTCAGAGAGGCTTCTTTCATCCAGGGTTAACAGCCAGCTGGGAATCATGAGAGCGAGGCTCTGAGCAGAAGTCTCAATGTTGGGAAGGTGGTTTGCAGTGAGGAGAGGGAAGTGACTAGAAGGGAGCAGAAGGAGGGAGTGTACTTCTGGGCACATCTGCATGGACTGTTTGCTCTGATGACTCATAGAGCTGGCCACTCATTACTTGAGCACTTTCCCTAAATCATGTCATTCTTACATGTCAATGACAAGAACAAAGTCAGACCAGCAATTCAGTTATGAGATTAAAACCTAAAGTGAATGCTTAAGAACAGAGGAAACGTGTCCTATGATAGCAACTGGATGAAGCCACTCAGCAGTGAACTCAAGTACCAACATAGCCTGGCATACGTATGGCATCCGATGTGTGTTCGCCAACCCACCACATTTAGCCTCCCTTTCCTGGTTTCTGCTCCTTACTCTTAATAGACATGAAAAGCCTTCTAGAAGGCGCTTGGTTGGAAATACACAACTGTAACATGATCTACAGTCTGCTTATTCATCTCTTGTCATTATTTATGCCTGATATGATGCAGGTGAGCTAAGACAAGACCTATGAAGACCCCAAACTCCTCAGAATCCTTGTAACCCTCCCACAGCAAATCCCCCAGAGAGCTTTTTTAAATGTATCTAAGTGTTTTGCCTGCACGGATGTAAGTGCACCCCTGTCATGCAATGTCTGTGGAGGACAGAAGAGGGCATCGGAGCCCCTGGAACTTGACTTACGGACACTTGTTAGCACCACATGAGTGCAAGGATTTGAACCCGGGTGTTCTGCAAGAACAGCCAGTGCTTTATTCTTGCTGAGCCATTTCCCTAGCCCCCTCCAGAGAGCTTTGAAGGGCTAGGCAGTGATTTGATGCTGAGCTGGCTGCTCATTGAATTTTCCTATTGACTCTGGGCAACTGCTACTAATCCCATTTTACAGATGGCCAACAACTTTCTCAAAGTAGCATAGCCTGGGATAAACTTAGCAGAGGGCTTCCGAATCCATACCCTCAAGTCATATGAAATCCTGCCTCCAGGTAGATTAAGAATAGCTTGCATTCAGAGACTTGTCCAAGGTATTTTTTATATAAATGCAGGATAGATAAATAGAGAGTAGTTTATGAGGCAACATAAAATAGACGAGTGCTGGATTGGGTGGTGTTTATTTCAGCAACTGAGACTGAAGATGGGGAGGAGACTGGGGAGCCTCCCAGGCCTAGCATATAAATGTTCCTTAGATCAGGAAAAAACAACGTTGTGCTCATAGAAGAAAGATCCCTTGCTATTCCCCCACCCCCCTCAGGATCTGAACAGATAATCAGAGCGTGCAGACATTCAGCAGTAATCAATTAGTACCTACTTTAGATTAAATTGAGAATATGTAAATTGGGCACCTCATCAAGGCTGCACAGAGCCAGTGATTTGAGACGCAGGCACCCCAACGACGTGCTGCAAACATACCAGTCTCCGTGACACAGAAGGACATGCAAATCTTGTCCCACAGCTGAGAAATTTCTTAGACTGCAAAATCTGCTATTCTCTACACACACGTGCACACACACAGACACACACACGGACACACACACACACACACACACACACACACATGCCCCTCCTCAGCCACTCCTCTCCATCTTTCCAGCTGCACACCATTTTTATACCACGAGAAAGAGTCTTCAGGCTGGAGAGATGGCTTAGTGTTTAAGAGCACTGGCTGCTCCTGCAGAGGACCAGGGTTCAATTCCCAGCACCCACATGACAGCTAAAAACCGCCTGTAATTCCAGGTCGAGAGGATCCAATTCCCTCTTCTGACCTACTCAGGCATTGCACCAAACGGGTGCACCTACCCACATGCATACACATACATTCGCATGCATAAGATAAAAAGAATAAAATAATTTTTAAAAGTTTCAAAAAGATCAAGAAAGAGTTTTCACAGTGCAAATCCCAGTGTCAGAATCATACACAGCAGAACATCTTTTGGGAAGTTAAGTGTTATTTTGGTTTTTGCTTTGTTTTTATTTTTGAGAACAGGATAAACAAAATCAGTAGTTAAATATGATTAGGGCTTCCTTGACTCCATTTCAAATTCCCTGAAAGAGAAATGAGAGGACATTCATCAAGTGTCAAAATGTATTTTTAAGAGTAGACCTGATACACAACCCAAGAGACACGTAAGCGCCAATATCAAACACAAGGACTCTGATAAACAACTCGAGAAGACAAAGATGGTCTAGGCAACAGAGCACCTGGCAAGGATAGAGGCTTTCAGAAGGCAGATTCCAACTCAAGTCATGGTTTAGGAGGGTCCTGTCAGCACAGAAAAGCAGCCTCAACTTTGTGAATGGCACACCAGGGCAGAATACCACCAGCGGGAAAGGGCTCTCCCAACATTGTGGTGACTGGAGGTCACTACCGATGCCTAGAAAATTAACATCTTTCTTCGAATTTCTGAAAGGACATGTCATAACTGAGAAATGTTGACTACTGCCACTGAGAAATGTTGACTACTGCCGACTACTATTGCGCTAACAGAGGGCGAGCTCAGGATCCTTAAGTGTGAGCATGTGAGGAAAGCTATCTAAGAAATTCCCTAAAGGCTTCACTGAGTCCAAGTGTTACCGTCTGAATGTAAATGTGCCCTATAGGCTCATATATGTGAACACGTTGGCCCCCACCAGGTGGTGATATTGTGGGAGGTTGGAGAACCTTTGAGATGACAGGTATGGTTGGCCAAGGTGAGCCACTGGGAGCCCATCTTTGAGCCTGGCCCTGCTTGCTGGTCAGCCACCATGTGAGGAGTCGCTGTCACGTAGATGGGGCCATCCCAGGCAGCATGCCTTCCCTGCCACGATGGGACAAAACTCTCTGAAACTGTGACTCTTTCCTCTCTCAAGCTGGTCCTGTAAGATATTTTGTCAGTAATGACCATACCAAGGTTCGGAGAACCCTTCCTGTTGGTAGTATGGTTTTCTTATAGGCAGAAAGTTGAACTAAACTTATCTGAGCTCTCCCTACCATGTTGTCAGGAGTGTTGAGGACGTGCATATATTTTTTTTTTAGGCTGAGGAGATTGAAGAGAAAAAATACATGTAAAGGAATTCTGAGATATTTTATTCCTCTATAATAAATAACCAATAAGTATTATTTTAAGTATTATTTGGCACTTTCCAGATGCTGAGCACTACACCACACATGAATGTGGAGGCATATGAAAAGTATGAATATTTTTTATAACTAAAGAAAAGACAAGTATTCCCTGTGGAATTTGTATTTCCATTCAGAAGACTGATGTGAGTTCAAGAAATGATCAGAAAATGCCAAGAAAGCAAGTGAAGGTGCAGAGAGATGAAATGACAGAAAGTTGGTTGTTAGAGGCTCCTTAGACCAGAGTTCAAAAAGTTATCCCTGGCATTTGGGAAGAAGACTTTAAGTAAAGACACTAGAGCTGGGAGTGAGGATTCCCATGATGCGGTGGACAGGAAGAGAATACTAATGAGACCAACTCACAGTTCAGCCTGTGTGTGGTAGTTGTAAAAATGCTAGCAATGTGTTCCCCATTCTGTTTGCTTTCCTATTATGTAACATTGTGGATCCTTTCAGTAAGAGATGAAGTCTAGGGATTGGGGAAATGGCTCATGGAGTAAAGCGTTTGCTATTCAACAATGAAGACTTAAGCTGGGATCCAGAGCACCCTCATAACAAGCTGGATGTGGCAATGCACACCAGCAGTCCTAGCACTGGAACATGGAGTCAGTAAGGTCCTTGGGGCTTGCTCTGCAGCCATTCTAGCTGAATGGGCGAGCTTGAAGTCGAATGAGTGAGAGACCTGGTCTCAAAACGTAAGGTAGAAAGCAATAGAAGACATCTGATGCTTATCTCTGGCCTCTATATCTGAATGTGCAGGTACACACACACACACACACACACACACAGAATCCCATGAGATGAGGTCTATATCCATAGCCCTTGACTGTGGATGTCTAAGTGATCTGCTTCAGTCAATGGGGCAATAACAAATAAAACACATGTAGAACTTTGAAACGTACTTACAGAACATTTGAGGGTTGTGTCTTGGTTGCATTTGGAACCATGAGAAACTCACGGAAATGAACTTCAGCCCACTAATTAGATAAGCTAAATGAAAAAGAATTGAAGCACCCTAGATAACAGTTGCCAAACATATATGAGGGAGATTGTTCTTGATCCTTCTACCTCCCCTCAGTTTACTGACTTCAGATGCCCATCAGATACTAGCCAAAGCCATTTCAGACTGGAATCCATGGCCAGATAACCCAGAGTCAAGACAGAAATAAATAAAACGGGCACTTCTTTTAGTAACAATATGTTGGAATAGTTGATTATGCAACTAAACTGACTGATACATTGGGAAATAACTCCATTTGTACGTGGAATAAATTTATCTGAAAGAGACTAAAATACATAGAATGATCAATCTAAATGGATGCCTTAAAGAGCATTAGGAAGAAGAAAAGACAATCAAAAACCCTCAAAGATTCTTTTGGTCAGAGAAATGTTGTTGTAAGAGCAGTATTTTAAGGATAAAGAAATGGTAGGTTGGACAGGCAAATTTAGAGTCGAAAAGCCTAGTTTGAAAGTTAGAATTGTTCTGTAAGGGAGAATCTAAAATCTTGGGAGTATTTTCAGAGGAAGGGAGTAGTAAGATGTTCAGACTGAAGAGGTACAGAGTAGGGGGTGGGAGTGGCCTCATGGCTGATCCTTTCAGAAAAGATACCCAGAGGAAAGTTGGGAAAGCCAGACAAATACAGTATGATGAATTCATAAGCTTCAAGGCTGCAAAACAATTGTCTGAACAGGGCATCCGGCGGAATGCAAAGGAAAGCCAGCAGCCCGATGCTGAGGAAAAGGCAAGGAATTTCTCAACTTGGAGATCTCAGCAGCAAGATTTTACAGATCTTCATCTATGATGCTATTCCCAGATGCTCCTGCTCGTCACTCAGTACCACTTCTTAAGTGATTGCAGGCTACCCTGGATGAGCTCCTGGATCAGTTTTGCTTGGACCTGATCCAATCAGGATGGAGAAGGATGGACATGATCAGTGTGAGGAATGAGCTCTCCGCAGCCATAAAGAACAGACATAGATAGTGAACGAGAGTGTGAGCGGAAGTAAAGAGTAAATGTAGGAACTCTTAGAGCAGATGTGCTGCTGGAAACTGGAGACATAGGACTAACGGGTAGGCTCAAAGTTTCAGAAATGAGTGGTTTCTGCCTCTAAGTAACGGTATCATCAGCAAATAATGAGCAATTGACCTTAGAGAGAATAGCCAGGGAAGACCCTAAGGCAGAGGCCTGGCATCAGGGTCCTTCTAAAAAGAAAGAAAGGAAGAGCCTCCCTAAACGTTTGAAAACATACGGAAAATCATTGTATGAAAACCAAATTATGGAAACCAAAGTAAGGGGGCCTGACCAACTATGTCTAATGAAATGGGGTCAAAGAGACTGAAGACTATGAAACACAACTCAACCTTGGGAATGTCTTCTTTTGAAGAAAATAGTTTCAAAATTCAAAGACTATACAAAGAAATTTCAACATTTCGTGGACCACTCACGGAAGTGTCATCCTACAGTGCTGGAACCACTGCCAAAAGAACTGGTTGAGACCTGTGTGATTTGTAGGTCCCGAGTCTCTGTAAAACATTTAGTCACACAGCTTGGGAACAGTGGAGACAGTGGACAAGCCCTTATTGCTCACAGGGATGCCTCTGGGGCTTCTTTCACTGCAGTTAATTTCCAAGACATGGCGCCACTAAATATTAGCATGTCCCCTCGTGTTAATGGCAAATGGCAAGAGGCTCTCATAATTTAGATATTTTTATGGCTGTTCTGTGGAAGCTAATTTTGTCTAACAAAACCCCATTAAGTTTTAGCTCTATCCTTTTCCCTTCCTCCAACTCCCAGAACTGGGACTTATATGTTAATTGCAGCCAGTCTATGCTAATTAGGTTCCATTTCTATTTCTTAAAGAGACAGATGCCACCAGGTCCTGCCCCTATCATTACTCCTTCCCACCTCCACAGCTAGCTGCTCAGAGGTTAAATTCCAGACTAGATGAAGAATTCACTTAAGGCGTGCATATGAAGTTGGAAGGCAGAGGGGTCAGGTGTTTCTATATTCTTCACAACTTCCTTTGAAGAAAAAAATGGTTCCTTTTCATGAAAATCTAAGTGTTGCATTTCTAATTGAGAAACAAATCAAAATACTATTAGATTCCTTAACTACACACAACATTCCACAAAATACCCCTAAGGCCTACCATAACCATTACTTTGAACAAAAGACCCTCAATCCCAGGGCTTTCATTTATGCTGTGATAAGTTTGGACTTGTCACTGTAAACTGAGTAGAGTTTTACAGGGCAAAAACTGGCCAGACAAAAGAGCAACTTCCTGCCTCAGTGTTTATTGCCATTCATTGAATGAGTACCTGCTAAGAGCCCAGTAGATACTGTCGAGAATTAAAAAAAAAATGGATAAAACAAAGATCCTACCCATAAATTGTCTCCAGGCTAGTGGGAAGATATATTTATTAATAATACTGTAAAATAAGTTGCCTACTATTCATCAAACCCCACTGTGAATTCATTTAATACACGTGATCACATTTTAATTATCACAATATCATAAGATATATATTTATTTGCTCAGGATACAGATGGGAAGATCGAGACTCAAAGAAGCATAAAATATCTATTATACAGCCACATACAATGCTATGCAAACAATCACCACAAAAATCAGCAGGATACCATGTCAAGCATTCTTTTTCATTGGGAAAGGTATGTGGGTCTTTTGAAGCATTCAAGATGTGGGTCACCATGGTTTGGCTACAGGTTGAGTTACTATCTGTTTCACATATATCTAATTTTTTTTCAACCCAGTAGCTAGCCTGAAGTATGTCCCAGTCATAATGATGACAGAGTGCAGGGGGACAGCTTGGCTTACATGAAGCCAGGGAAGACCTCCCAAGCCTTAGGCTCAGAGATACCACATCACCATCACTATCTTTTAACCAACTCAAGTCCATGGGCAAAGCCAATGTCAATGGACAGGGAAGTATTTTAGACCAAATCAAGTTGGAGAAAGCCCAAAATCACATAAAGAAAGTGTTGGGAATGTAATTCAAAAAGAGAGAGGACATGAAAAATTGAACACAGTCATTTAATCTATACACATGAATCAGAACTGGTAGAACTGGATTCAAACTCAAGTTGGTCCAGCTCTCAAGCTATTCTTCAAACATGAGGCTAGATGAAAATATCCAGCAATGATAGTCAGTCAGTGCAAATGAATAGTGGTCATGCACTCTGACTGGGGTCCCGAGCAGGCTTCGTAGAGGAGGTACCTGGTGTGAAGTTGAAGTGGAATTTTGATAAGCAGAGAGGATACATAGCGCTGGCATCTTCACTGAGGGAACTGACATATGGATGGATGAAGAACAAGATGCAATCACAAGTATAAGATTCCAAGGGATGTAGGGAACAGTGAGGGCCGAGGGTGGCAAGGGCTTGGGTTCTGAGCATATGTGCCACATAACATAGATATGGCTTCTTTGGGACAACACATGTCAAATATTCTGGTTTCCAAGGATCCCCTGGGGATGTTGTTAAAATTCATGTTGTGATTTAGTAAGTCTTGGGCAAGGGACCTGAAATTCTGCACTTCTAATAGGCTCTCCCATGATATAGATGCTATTCTTAAGCACTTTGAGAAGCAATGCTTTGAACAATCAGCCTGCTAGCCATGCAAAGTCAGAGACTGTGCTTCTTACTTTTTTCCCATATAATGTCTAGCCTGGTGGTGTGTGCAGAACAGACCTACCCTCAGGGTTAGATGCTTGTTGCTGCTGTTCATGATTTTTCTCCCCTATAACCAGCCTCCGTGTCTTTGTCCAAGACTTCCTCCTGTAACAAACCAAGGCTTTCCAATACCTCGTTGCATTGACAACCCACAGACTTATGCTCTAAGCTCCTTTTCTCTTTAGAAAGGGTAAAAAACCCAAATTGCTAGGGGAAAAAACTCTTCTATTACTGGAGGTCTATGCAGATTCATTAGAGCTTTCGGGAAGCCATCAGAAGTTGATTGTGCTTGAAGGGGTTGCTCATCTCCTCCCATTTCCTAATTTGATTTCACAGCTCTGCAATGAAGTCAGAATTAGAGCCACATTAAAGATGGGAAAGGGGAGAATAAATAAATTTAAGCACCAATCAAGTCCTGAAATCCACAAGGTGCCTTTTCTCAGTGTCCCAAGGGAATGAACAATTTCACTAGGGTGAAGGTGACCTCAAGACAAACCATAGGCTAAGAACTCATGGCTGTTAGAGTTAGAACAGAAGAAGATGGACTGCTGAGAATACTTCCACGTGTGGATTAGGGGAATAGGAATTTAGGGTATCCTAGTTTGGTGAGAGCTCTCCTTGATAGTAGCAGGTCTTTCAGATACCCTGCCCCATCTGCTTATTTTGAAGGTGTGAGTTGAATACCACGAAGTTATGCCTTTAAGTTCAAAGGATGCTCAGGTTGTCTGTAGCAGATGCTGTTGCTACCCTGCCACCGTCCTCTTTACACTCACTCCTATATCCTGTAGGCATGTACACTGAATGTCTGCTAAGCTGTACTCCAGGGCTTTACTCTGGCCCTGGGAGCATACTGACACCTCAAGATGAGCTGGATGTGCTGGACACTTGACATCCTGGGAAGAGTCTCCTAACCAATGAGGTTGGCAAATGAACGCATGGCTTCTTCACTCTTGGTTGGGACACATACTATTCTTCACAGGTCTTCTCAGCAGGACCAAGCTTGTGTTGTCCTGAATGGTCACTTGTTTAATGACACCCCTTTTATGGATGTCTCACTTCTCCACCTCACCACCAGTGCTCTCTGGAGTTGATTTTCAACTCAGTTATTTGCCTTCAAGTGCTACTGAAGGATTTGCTTCTAGGAGACTCCACAGTAAGAAAGTGCTCCCCCTCTGACATTCTCCCCTAAAATGCCACCATTCCAATGTGGCAAGGATTCTGGGGATTAGGAATAGGTGGAGCATTCTGACTAAACATTTTGCGCAGAGGATGGGGTGGGACAAGAACATGTTGTTGGAAACTGCGTGCAGCACAACTGATCGGTGGCCAGACGTGAAGGTGCCAGCTCACCTGCCATCACGGCTGGCCACAGAGCTTAGCCTATGCTCGGGTTGTCATTGCTAGTGGGGACAGGGGAGAAAACCATGGAGTTTGAACCTGACCGTGCTTCTTCTTGAGTGTGTAGCCTAGAGACAAGTTGTTTTGTATTTTCTAACCTCAGCTTTAACTGGAGATCACAGTAACACCCATGGAACCTAGTTGCCCTGGACTGGGAGTAAAACAGAGCCTTTAAGTTCTGCAAAACTGAGATCAAATCTCAGCTTTGCCCTTGATAGGCTGAGCCATGTGTCAGTTACCTAACAACTCTGAGTCTGGCTTCATTCCCAAGTGGAAAACTGCAATGAGTTTGGACTACCTGAAATGGCCTAGATTTGGTGTTCTGATATAAAGAAATGGCAGTGTCATATGTGGAAGCTAAAATCTTGAGGGTTTATAGTCATGTTATGAAAAATACTCAGTACACAAAGTAGGTGCACAATGTAGCATCACAGACAATTGCTATGATTATTCTTAATATTCGTGCTTGGTGGTTACATCAGAAAACAGGAAACTCCATCTCAGATGTTTTAATAACTAACAGCAGTTAGTTCCAGTGCCCCAAGGATTTCTTTGGCTGTCTGAATGTAGACCAAGATCAAAACAAAGTAACAATCATTGGGCAACCAGATGCTGGGCAAATATATCAAGCTCTACCCAGTTCTGACTCCCTGAATGACACAAATTTTTTGTTTGTTTTTCTAAATGTCATATTGAAGCCATTGTGGATGAAAGAATGAGAGATGATTTCAGCTTCCGTCTTTTGTGATGCTCAGGTTTAAAAAAATAAAGGAAGTCCCAGCAAAATTAACTTTATCATTTTATGAAACAGCCATGGCAAATACATTCATTATTCTACAACGCCGAGTGCTGTGCACCAGTGCGCGCGGCATCTGTCTGCTCGCTAATTCTGCTGTTATTATTACCCACTGAAAGGGCAGGCGGGAGAGAATTCTAGGCAATCTCCCTCAGCAGAGCTTTGCAGGTTTCATGGAACACTCAAAACTCCCCCGAACGTGCTCCTCAAGCATTTGGCTTGCTAATCTTGTTGAGATGACAGAAAAAAAAAATCGAAAATAGCTAATGGCTTTAATTTTCTTATACCTGACAGCTAACCAATGCATCCCACCCCTAACAGTTACTCATCTGATTCCCTCCGCCTCTTATCTCTCTTCTTTTCTCTCACACACGTACACAGACACATGTACACACACACACACACACACACACACACACACACACACACACACACACACACACCACTCTTTTCCAAACCTGTCAGTCATAGTCATGTGTGTGTGCATGTATCTATGGGATGGAGCTGTAGTTTATGTCTCAGTCTCTCAGGAAGGTCACAAAATCAAGATGACATGTGGCACAGATCTCTCAAGGTGACCATTGTGAATAGGATGGAGACACAGAAGGTGGGGTCTGGGAGGTGGGTCTGGAGTCTGACTGCTGTGTCTGGTGGCCTGGGAAAGGCAGCTGTGCTCATGCTGGTTTCTAGAAGAGCAGGAATCTTGGAGAAGGCAAGGGTGTGTGCAGAAGGCACAAACAGCAAGATCCAGGCTCAGAGAAGCTGGGGCAGAAGCTGATAGAAAAGCCGCTCCCTCCCTCCCCTCCCGGCTTACTGGTGCTGGTGTTAACTCTAAACCTAAAGCCATGCTGTATTCGTGGACAGAAGTACGGGAGCAGAGGCTTTAGCTTTACCAAATGAAACTGTGTGTGTGTGTGTGTGTGTGTGTGTGTGTGTGTGTGTGTTAGGGTGGAATGGCAGTGCATTTTAAAGGGATAGATTAATGGCTAAATGGCTGTTCTGTGCTTTAAAGGGCCAGCTGTTCCACAGTTTGTATTACAAGATTTATCTTTTAGAACGTTTTTTTTTTTTTTTTAAATAAGCCCTCTCCCCCAGCTGTAGGCTTTGTGTTGTCGAGGAAGAAGAAAACAGTGTGTAGCAAAAGCAAATTAGATCCTCACTGTCCATCAGAGGCCTAGATGGTGGCTCCCTTTAGGTTGTTTCTCCAAATTTCTCCAGTCTCCCTTATTATCTAGCCACGGGTATTCTGAAAAAAAAAAAATTGGCAGGCAGAGACTTATTTACACTTTGAAAAAACTGAAATTCTGTTACTATTACTTGCATCACCTCTACCCTCCCTGCCTCCTGTTTCCCCTGGCTTGGAGCAATTCTCATCTTTAGATTGAGAACCTTCCACCTGACAATTCTGTCCTCCAACATGACACTTTCTTCTCAAGTCCTTCTCATCTTCCTCCTCCTCCTCCTCTTCGTCACCTTCATTGCTGCTGCTTCTAATCATCTTTTGAGAGAGCATCTCTGTGTGGCTCATGCAAGCCTGGAGTTCCTCAGTCTCACCTTCCCAAGTGTTGAGATTATAGGTTTTGCCACGATGCTTGGCTCAGAACTTTCCACCCCTTGTCTCACCACAGGCCATTCCTCTGCCTACAATGGTTTGGCTTCTTCTGAAGGCACCTACATGTGCCCTCGGAGTGGATTTAGGAAGCTGCCCCCTCTCATTTGAATTTCCCTGTCACTGTACCAAGCTCCAAAGCACAAGGGCTCCCCCAAGCTGATGGTGTGATGAGGATGTGCACAAGGCTCTGCTCAGCACGCCTGGAGGCTTCTTCCCATCCTCCCGCCAGTGCTCTAGAGACAGCCTCCTCTGCCTGGCTTTATTTCTTGTCCTCCCTCTCCTATCTACATCCTGACTCCAGCTTGGGAGTGGGGTGTCCAGGGACCTGCCACAATCGATGACAACTGACAGAGGGGCAGCAGCAAAACAGCCAGAGTGGGCCACCTGCAGCCACGTGGTGGAACAGGAGCAGTGGGGGCAGGCGCAGGGGCGGGAGCAAGGGCGGGAGCAAGGGCGGGAGCAAGGGCGGGAGCAAGGGTGGGAGCAGGGCTAAATGTTGCCTGCCTCTGGCAACTTCTCTTAGGCCTCTCAGGTACCAGAAAGGCTAAAGTTTCAGGTCACCAAAATCCAAACTACCCAAACCACAAATCAGCGTTTCTAGCCTGAGGAAGACAGGGAGCCCTGCAAGGTCTTCTTGGACGCATACTAGTCATCACAGCAGTTCTGGTCCTTCACCTCCAGGACCTTTGCATTTCCATGCTCAATGAATTGCTTCGTGTGTCCTGGACTAATAAGTGGTGCAGGAGGTTATAAGGAAGTCTGGAGTCACGCCTGGAACTCTGTGTTACTGAAATTGACGCCCCGGGCTTGACTTGAAGGAGCAGAAGTTAGGTTTCAACCCTTGAAACAGAGGCTACGAGCCCTGACACAGCCACCAACCCCATGCCAGAGATTCTATCAGCAGAGACAGCTTGAGCCAAACCAGGTCCTCCAAGGGGAAGCTTCTCTTTTTAAAGGCTTGTCTTTGTCTCTCTAATGAAAACTCATGCTCAAACATTGCTCTTAAAGTCACAGATGTTTTGGAAGGATACCCAGTCTTGTGAAATACTTCCTAGCAGACTTTCGGATTGTGGGACATTTAACACCGACAGCGAGTAAGAAGGCAATAGAAGGTAAAGATCATAGTACTGCGATCCCTGCAATAAATCTTAGCATTGCCTCTGACTGGCTCAGTGGCCTTTAAACAAGTTCCTTCTTGTTTCTGTGTCTCAGGTTCTGCATCTGTAAAATGGAGGCCACCAGGGCAACCACCTCACAAGGCTGATGTGAAGAATGAGATAATCCAGGCAGAGCATTTGGCACAGGGTAAGCACTCAGATATCTTAGCTTGTACTTGAAAAGGTGTTTTCTTTTCTTTTTGAGTATATGATATGCATCTGAGTCTCTCTCTCTCTCTCTCTCTCTCTCTCTCTCTCTCTCTCTCTCTCTCTCCTCTTTTTGTACATACACATGTGTGCACATCCACGTGGGAGCCAGAAATCAACATCAGGTGTCTTCCTCAAGAACTCTTCACCAGTAACACAGTCCCAGAAAAACAAACGATGAATGGTATCCCTCATCTGTGGATGCTAGCACCCATTACCTAATTGTATGACAAACTAAGCAACGTTAATGTGATCTGAAAACAACTGTGCTCTTATATTGTGAAACCCTTAAAAATAAAAAAAAATAAAAATAAAAAAAGAACTCTTCACCCTATTGTTTGCGAGAGGGTCTCTTCCTCAACCTAGAGCTCGCAGATTCCCCTGAACTGGCTGTCCTGCGAGCTGGAAGCACTTCTGTCTCTACCTCCTACTGGGATAACAAATGTGTGCTGATGTGTCTGGATTTTGATGTGGGTGTTAGGGATCTGATTTTGTCCTTGTGTGGAAGCACTTTACCAACTGAGCCTTCTCTTCAGTCCCCCAAATGGCATTTTTCAAACCAACGATCAGTCTTCACTCAGTTTGGGGAAGGAGCAAGGTCAGACTGTCTGGAAACTTATCATGTTGAGAAATAAATGACTTAGCATGAATATCTGCTGGACAAATGGTTTACTTCAGCATGTTATCATATTGAACATCTACTATGTCCAAGCCTCCTTCTGACTTTGATTATTGAAAAAAGAAGAAGAATGACAAGTGCTAGTTCCTTCAGTGTGGTCTGCTGGTGGTAGGGGAAGCAGGTAAACAAGTTAGAAGGGAAATAGTGCTTTGTTTGTTTGCTCTTCATTTCCTGATTTCTTCCTCACTCTTAGTCCTCTCACTAGGATGGTAGAAGGTAGCAGTAGGATGGAGTTCATGTCTACTACCTCTCGTTTTTCTACCTCTTCCCAACTCTGTATTCAATGGCTCCATGCTGCCAGTAGCCTGAAAGCATACCACTGAATTTGGTGAATACTAAAAACAAGCAACTCCTTTCTTCCACCCTAGAGCTGGTTCTGAAACTTTTATCCACACACTCATATGCTTATACCCCTTTCTCTAGACATGGGATGTAAAAATGACCCATGCACCCATTATAATTTCCTGGTATCATGGTTACTTTTCTTCTTCCTGTAACCAAATACCTGATTGAGGCAAGTGAAGGGAGGAAGGATTTATTTTGACTTAGGGATCCTCTGATAAGTCCTCTGGGAAATCCATCGTGATGGAGAAGGGGTGGGGGATGAGATGATGGCAGGAGCATGTGGCAGAAGGTCATCACACCTTGGTGGACCAGGAAGCAGAGAACAGGGCCAGAAGAAGGGTCAGGCCATAACCCTCAAAGGCTCTTCCTTAGTGGTCTCAGTGGCCACACTAGTCTCCAGATCCAAATGGCTCAGCCTTTTAGAAAATCACCACCAGTGGATGGTCAAGCGCTCAAACCCACGACCCAGTTGGGGAACATTTCATGTTCAAAACACAATACTTGGCCTTTGTGACTAGTTCAGAAGTGAAAGTGTGTTTGTAGCCAATGGATGAGGCATGATCCTGCGATAATCTGTACAAAATGGTTGGAAAGAAATATTATATTTAGTGGGCTTATAAGCAGGAAGCTTCTAGTGTCCAGCTTACCAGTATATTTATACATATTACATATAATTCACCTGAGAAAGAATAAGATACAACTCCTAGGACTAATCCAGAGGAAACCTTGACTCTAAACAGAAAGTGACCCAATACATTTTCTCTTCCTTTTTCTGGACAAGCCAGTGTGAGTTGGAGTTCTTTTGTGTGAAAACTAGAGTCCTCACTGGCAGAGCACAGATGCACCAGATGCTGTCTTGTATCTGGATGTTATCAGTTTGGGGTAATGGCTGCAAACCCTTCCTATTCCCACAGCGAATACTACTTTGCAGTGTGATTTGTACAGTTCCATTCTTCAAGATGTAGGGCCTGGTTTCCCCTCCTTTGAGTCTGAGCTGACCTTATAATTTGATTTTCTCAATAAGATGCAGAAGTGATGTTATACAATATCTGAGACTAGATCTCAAGTGACCTAGAGGTTTTTACTTCATTCTCCGAAACCTGAGACCATAGTCCCCTGAAGCCCCCTTAGAAATGTGGGAAGGATCACGTGGGAAAAGATGCTCAGCTCTTCTAGCTCCCCTCTCAACCTAAGTCCTGGCCAGTCCTACAGCTTGAATGGAATCATAGGAAGGAGTCAAGCTAAGATTAACAGACAAACCAATCTGCAGGCAACTCATAGAATCTGGAGCAAAAAGAAGCCATTGTTTGAAATCAGTCAGCACTGGACTAGTTACACGGGGGCAGGAGGGGGTACTTGGTTATTTTGGGACATTCAAACTTTGCCCTTTAATAATGGGATCAAAATCTTAAACAGGAGAAGAGAGTTCAAGCCTTGAAGCCAAAGAGTTGGGCTTGAGTCCTGGCTCTCCACTTAGTATCCTTCGGAAATTAATCTAATTTATGCTTCAGTTTCCACCTCTACTATGGTTTGGATATGGTTTACACATCCCTCAAGGGTTCACATATTGAAATTAATCCCCAAATCATATGTTAATGCTCTTAAAAGGCTAGTACCATCTTGCATTAGGTAATGACTAAGATACGTTCTCAAAAATGTGTGATTAGATGATTTTGTCATTTTTCAAAAAACGTGGAGGCTACTTACACAAACGTAGATGGTAGAAACCTAGTTAGTGTCCAGCATGGCTTCTTAATGCAATTGAGAGACACACTAGATATGAGACAAATGAGGTTACTGTTGACATTAAGAGAGTATAGTGCTTTACAGTGGACTACTTTTAGTTTTTCCTTTTTTTTTTTTTTTGGTAATTTTGAGGTAAGGTCTCCCTTTTAGTCCTAGCTGTCCTGGAGCTCGCTCTGTAGACCAGGCTGGCCTTGAACTCACAGAGATCTGCCTACCTCTACCTCCTGAGTGCTGGGATTAAAGGTGTGCACCACCACGTCTGGTTACAGTGGACTACTTTTAGAAGGCATAAAAGGAATATAAATATAGTCTAAAGTAATCATTAAAATATGGTATAGAAAGCTCCTAAATAACTATCATTTCTGTTTTTATTTTTAAAAATACCTTATTATTTTTATTTTCTGTGTATGACTCTATTGCCTGCAGGGGTGTAAGTGCACCTGTGTCCTGCAGTGCCCACGGAGGTTGGAGGTCAGAAGAGGGCATTGTATTCTCCTGGAACTGGAGTTACAGATGGTTGTTAACCACCATGTGAATGCTGGGAATTGAACCCAGGTCCTCTGCAAGAGCAGCCTCAACAACTTTCATTTCTTATGTACTGTATATTGCTGTATTTAATATTCCTTTAAATGATTGGAAGCACAGTAGGTTTGCTTATGGCAGAATCACTGCAAACACATGAGTAATGTACTTCACTTCAGTGTCACTAGGAAACAGGATTTTTCAGCTCCATTATAATCTTATGGGATCTTCATTATATATATAATTTGTATTTGATTGAAACATTATTGTGCAGTTGATGACTATAAAAATATGGTGTTTGAGAAATAAATTAAAAAAATAAGTGTTAAGAGTAAGCTCCACTTGAATATCTGGAACATTTTCAGCCCGTCCTTATTGTAAAAAGTAGGAGAAGTTGTTTCGATGAGAACATTAAGGGTGTGGCTGATCAAAGGTTTGATGACTATATTATAGGTTGAAATTGTGAAGTTTAATCACCCTCTCAAAGGAAACCAGGAACATGATTAGATTGGCCGAGCAGAGGCACTGCCAGTTTGAATAGGGGCAGAGAAGCTGGTACAAAATGATGGAGGTTACTGGACATGTTGGATTTTATAAGGCAGGACCATACAACTGTGTTGCTGCAAAAATGTCTTCAAGACAGGAGGGAATGTCATGAAGGTGACTGAGAGATTATCAGAGCTATTGTTCCTGACATAGATCCAGAGTTCTCAGGCCAGGCATGAAGGCTGCCTCTGCCTCAGTTTTAAAGGGCAGGAGCACTGTCCAGCAGAGCTGTGGAGCATGGTCTTGGCAGAGAACCATGTAGGCATCTTGCTGAGCTTCAGAGGTGATGCCACCACATTAGTGTATGAGAGTGAATGAGAGATGATTATTCTTGAACTTTAAGATCTAATGAATATTGCCTTGATAAATTTTGGACATGCTTGGGTTCTGTTACTCTTTTTTTTTTTCCCAATTTCTCCCCTTTTGAAGCAGAACTTGAGTATGCTGGCACCCTCATCTCGGACTTCCAGGAAGCAGAACTGTACAAAATGAATTGCTGCTGTTTAAGCCACCTAATCTGTGGTATTTTGTTACGGCAGCCTGACAGACTACTGCATCATCTGTCAAATGGGAATAATAACACACCTACCTCACAGGCTTGACGTGAGGAGAAATAATATACAATTTTGTACATGCCTTGTACCTAGCATATCGGAAACACTCAATAAGCAATTGTTCTTACAGTTCTCAGTATTAGCACCCATGCTATGTGAAATACATATAAATTGTTGAACAAATGATTTCATGTATAGAAACTCTCCCAGGCTGAGCTCAATGTATGGTGATGGCACCATTCAAACTTACTTTATTACATTTAGAAAAGATTGGAAAGAGGGGCAGGCAGATCTGGAAAAAAGAACTCACTCTAATAACAATGTTTGCATTTACTGAGTACTTATTATGTATCAGACACCATACCAAGAGCATATGTAGGTTATCTCATTTAAACTTAATAGTGATCCTATATAGTAATCCAACTGTCCTGTTGTTTTAGAACCAAGGTAATGAAACACCTGGGTCTGAAATCCCTGGCTCCACCCTCCCTAGCTGTGTGACTAAGTAATTTAACTTCCCTGTGTCTTGGTTCTCCCACATATAAAAGGAAAATATTGCCATCAATATTTTCTTACTATATAGGATTACTATATAGGATCTCGCCTCCAAGAAGTTTCAAGGGGAAGGGAAGACACACATTAAAAGGGCAAAGGGATTCTCTGCAATGAATATGTAGGGAGAAACTAGCCATGTTGATATAACCCTTTGGTGGCACGAAAGAGTGGTTCCTATGCTCCAACAACCAGCTGCCGTTGTGGGACTTCAACGTCGCATCAGACAGCAGCAATTATTTGCAGCAGTCAGGGCATTTCTGGCAGAGTTGGGCAGGAGTGGCAATGCCTTTGGCAGGCATCGGAGGTGAAAGGACCATTTGGCTTAGCACGGATGGGAGACTCTTCCACAGCAGCTGTATGTGAGGGTTAGGGCTGATGCCACAGGCTGCCAAGAGCAGGAGCCTGCTGCACATGGTGGGAAGGTTCGGAACCATTTGGGAGGAATCCAAGGGTCTCTTAATCCCTACAGAGCAAGTGGGAGTGGAGCCAGAGACATGCTTTTCGTTGCCTGTGGCTGTGATACACATTGCAGAGTGCATCGAAAGCGAACAGGAAGCCAGGTGTTGATCAAGGTAGAGTCTGTAGTCCCCTAAGATCTTCCCCCAGAAACATCTTCCCATTCCATGATTCTTGAGATTCTCATCGACAATTCTGGGTTAAGATAATATAATTGGAAACCCCCTGGTATCAGGTGGAGCCTAGCCCATTATTATTATAGTTACTGCTATTAATAACAGCACTAACCAACTTTGACATAGTGCTTAAGATTTACCTGGATCTTCCTTACTTATAATACTGCCAGCAGAGGGATGAGGGTGTAGCTCAGTGGCAGAATGCTTGCAGAGCATGCTTAAGTCCCTTCGTTCCACCCCAAGCAGCAAAAAAATAAAGAAAACAAAATCTTCCCAGCAGCTCCTTGTCTCGGGATTATCCTAATCCTACCACCTCAAAGATGTGGACATAGCCTGAAATAAGTTAAAGGATGTGCTTGAAATCTGACCAAAAGTGAGGAGGAGGAATTTTTTTCACTTTTTCCCCTCCGAACCCTAGTTCCTCTACTGTACACTTGTACCTCAGCACATACAGATTTCTGATTCGTGGAGAGAGGATGTATATAGCAGAGTCAAGGTGGTCATGAATCCTTTGCACCTTCTTCTTGAGAGGTAGATCTAATTCCTTCCTTTTCAATCCAGGTTGTCCTTGGCAACTCACTTAAACTAAGACAATATCATTGGAGTGGTACCATGTGACATCCAAGAGTAGGTCGGAAGTCTTGCACTTACTCTGTGGGCCTTTATCGCCCTCTTTTCCTTCTCCTCCTCCTTTTCTTGCCCCTGTTTTCTCAGTGTCATGCTGTAGATGCCTCCAAGCCCCATGGGGAAGTCACGTGTTCTATATGTCAGTGTTTCCCAAATGTTCCAATGCATGTGGGTGACCTGAGCTCTTGTTTTGATGAGCCTCTCATTCTGATTCCATAGGAGGGAGAGGAAGAACTGAGGTGTCTGCTTCCCTACTAGTTTCCAGATAATGCTGTGGGCACCTCTGCTTGGAGACTTCACCTTGAGAACCAGGATACCTTATTCCCTTGTTGTGCGGCAGCCACAGTGCCACCTCCTCATCTCCAGACTAACATAAGGAAGGAGGTCTGCTTTATAATGAGCCGCATCAAATGCCCATAACATTATAGTACCCCTTTGCTGAAGCACATATTTTTTTATTTCTATTTTATGTGTAGGAGTGTTATGCCTGCATGTATGCAAGTGCACCCATATTGTGAAGCATGTATTTTGAAACCAAGATTTCATCCTGGTCTCCCCCTGGTTCCCTGGTCCCCGTGTTCTTCACTGAATGAATTCAGATGAGACACACAAAGCATAGTATAGAAGATAGAGAGAATTCATTGCAGAATAGAGTGGGGATGCCCTCAGGGGTAAGATGGGACCGCGACCAATGGGGCCGTCTTGTAGGTCACATTCTCTTCTTTTACTGTGACAAAACACTCTGAACTGACACCAACTTGGGGAGGAAAGGGTGTATTCAGCTCACATCTCCTGGGTCACAGTTCATCACTCAGGGAGCCCAAGGCAGGAACTCAGGGCAGGAACCTGGAAGCAGGAACTGAAGCACAGGCCATGGAGGAATGCTGCTTACTGGCTTGCTTCTCTGGCCCATTCCCAGCCTGCTTTCTTTCTTTTTTTATAGAAAGATTTTTTTCATTTTAATTTATTTTTATAATACTTTTATTGATGTTTTATGTATTTCAGACATAATTTTCAGTTCAATTTAGACATATTCCCCTTTCCCTTCTGCCCACCCCACCCCACCCCAGTTCATGCATTCCGTCACATATGTCCTGCATCTTTCTCTCAGTCTCTCCAAAGATTTTCTCTGTAAAGGTTTATTGTCCTAGGCAGAATTCAACCACATCAGTCCATTCCTTGACCCAGTCCTCATGCTGTTGTGGTTCCCTCCCAACTGTACCACTCCAAAGTATGCCCATGTACATGTCATCTATCTACCAGAATTGTGTCCTCCAGGAATAAACTGTATGTTAATTCTGATATATGTCCAGGAGTTCATTTTTTTCTTTTAATTTTATATTACTCTAAAATATGTATGTGTACTTTCTGCCCACATACATTAATTACCATGTCTGAAAGTGGTAAGTTAATTCTGGGGCTCATTATGAGATTCATATTATAACATCACAGTTACTTTCAGATAGAAAGAAATATAACAATAATAGTGCTCAGCTTGCCTTTCAATTGGGGGATTTGGTGCTAGCATCCACAAATGAGGGAAGCCATTCCCCATTTGTTTTTGGGAGATCTGTGTTCCTTCACTTAGCATAATGGCTTTGAGTTCCATCCATTTACATGCAAAGTTCATGATGTTTTCTTTCTTTTTTTTTTTTTTCTTTTTTTTTTTTTTTTGGTCTTTTAAGGACAGGGCTCTCTGTAGCCCCAGCTGTCCTGGAATTCACTCTGTAGACCAAGCTGGCCTTGAACTCACAATGATCCGCCTGCCTCTGCCTCCCAAGTGCTAGGATTAAAGGCATGCGCCACCACACCTGGCATTGTTATCTTTCTTTACCGCTGCATAGAACGTCATTGTGCAGATGTACCACATTTTTGTCATCCACTCATCAGTTGAGGGGCATTTGGGTTGGTTCCAACTCTTCACTATTGTGAAAAGAGCTGCAATAAACATGGATGTGCATGTATCTTTGCAGTAGGGTGAGTCTTGTGGGTATACACCCAGAAGTGGTATCTAGCCTGCTTTCTTATACCGTATACAACACTGCCCAGAGGTGGCACTGCCCATAGTGGGCTGGGCCCTCCCACATTGCTCAACAATCAAGACAATACTCCACAGATGTGGCCACAGGCCAGTCCAATGGAGCCAATTCCCCAATTGAGGCTCTCTCCACCCAGGTGTATCAAGTTGACACTAAAGCTATCCAGCACAGGGTGAGAACACACAATGGCCCAAGATCCCATTGTGCTGACCGACATGCTGACTCACATGTTGAGGTAGACTTTGTACTACTTTTTTAAGTTTCTGGAACAGACAGTTTTCCGGAGGGTCAGTTTCCTGTTTAGCTGATTAACAGACCCATTCTTAAGTAAGAAGACAATAATATGCCTTTATTCTTTACCAGAAGGGTATGTTATAACCCAGAGCCAGAGATGTAACTCATATCCCATTCTTTTGATCAAAAATCATTTAACAGAGTGGATTTAAAAAGAATTAAAGAAAAGATTTAAAACCTATAAAATAGCCATGGTTTTCCAGGAGGTGCTAGCCTATCTTTACTGCCTCTCGACAAAGCCCTGCTACTTTCCTTTCATGTGATAGTTTAATTATTAAGAAGGGGCAACTGGCTGCATGTGGTGTGCACTCCTTTAATCCCAGCAGAGAGGCAGAGGCAGGCAGAGCTTTGTGGGATCAAGGCCAGCCTGATCTACACAGAAGTTCCAGGCCAGTTGGGGCTACAGGGAGACCCTGGCTCAAAAAAGAGGAAGGGAGCTGTGATGTTTCCTGCTCCTCCCACTTTCACATGACATTTAAAATTCAAAGGTGGGACAATTAGGATATTTTCTCTTCCCTTAAGATTAGTGTGTTACCAGGGATATAGTAGGTAGACATCCAAAGCTGATTACAAATGAGGGGCTCATCCTCAGTGGCTTTCAAGTCTGCTAAATTTTAAGTAACTACCTAGGCAATATAAATTATACTTATTTTGAGGCTAATCTGTGGAAGTCATTTTAACTTCCATGGGAATGTGAGTTTAGAGAAAGTCCAAACATTTCTCTTTTCTTCAGACTTGAAGATTCATCAAAGATGCATCCATCAGAAATATCAGAGCTCTATATCTCTCTGTTCTTATCTCTGCCATTCATCACGATGTCTGGGAGGCAAAATGATTTTGTAGGCATTCACTCATTCATTCGGTATATACTTATTGAACACCTTCCCACTGCCAGGTCCATGCTAGGTGACAGGTTAGGAGGGTTTGTGAAACCATTTCATTCATGTCTGGCATAACACCAGTCATCGTGGAGCAAACTGCTGTGGTGTCATGCAGATCATCTTTGCCTCAAAGTAATGGCAATGAAATAAGCTAAAGTATGTAGTAGTAGCTAGGCCTACAGTAGGGGTATGTGATGGTTAACGTTTCCTCAAAGGAGAGTTCACCCACCATGCTCCTGCCTTTCGGCTTCACATGATACTGAGAAGTATTAGTGTATATAGGAAGTGGAAGGTTGACTGGGGGGCAAGATTTTACTGATGCAGCTTTCATGAGACCTCACCTGTGCTGGGGGTGGGACTTTCGAGCTGCTTTTGAGTCATCATGTTCTTTAAATAACACCCACCCATGCTTCTGTAAGTAATCCTAATGAGTTCATGGGTTCATCAAGTTAGACTTGGTTGGGACCATTTCTTTGGTCTATCATGTCCTATCGAGGGTGAAAAGACAATTCTTTACGCCTCCCTCACAATATTCATATGACAGGGTGTAAAAGAGGAACAGCTCTAAAACCAGTCTAGATAAGGCAATATATCCAGTTCTCATAATCATGAGGCTGCTATAAAGGATAATGGAGACTGAGAGAGTAGATAAAACAAAGTTGAGCTAACTCTTGGGAGTCTGTAGGCTTTGCTTGGAAACAATAACTCATACTGTGTTCTAAGAGAGGTACAGGGTAGATACATGTAATGTACAGATGAGACAGAGAAATGCACTGCTAAGAATACATTTACTGTCTTTGATGAACCCCAAACCCCCCTTTCCCATGTGTATGAATGTCATATCACCTGACTTGTGGCTCTAGCTAGATGACTTTTCAATCTTCACCAAACTGGGCCTTTCTTTTTTCCATGACCAGCCAAGTATCTACCTGGAAGGAGCCTAACCCAAAGTCTGTGTTCTTCCACTGTCCATCAAACTCTCTTATAAGACCAACCATAGACTAGCAAAATAACTGCTTTTCAATCAGTGATTGTTATGGGTTGAATTGTGTTCCTTCTACCTCCCCTCAAAAGGATATTCTGACATTCTTAACCCTGACTACCTGTGAATATAATCTTATTTTGAAATAGGATTTTTGCTTTTTTTTGAGACAGGGTCTCCCTATAGCAGTAGCTGGCCTGGAAGTCACTCTGTAGACCAGGTTGGCCTTGAACTCACAGAGATCCACCTGCCTCTGCCTCAGGAGTGCTAGGATGAAATAGGATTTTTGTATCTATCAGTTACTAGGAGTTCACCAGGGTTTGCCTTAACTTAATACGAATGGCAACCATGTAAAAAGAGGAAATTTAGATATAGAAACAGAAGATGATGGCTGTGTAAAGACATAAATACAGAGGAAAGGATCACTTGAATATGAAGGCAGAGACTGCACTGATGTGGCATCAAGCCAATTAATTTCCTTGGATACCAGAAGATGGCAGAGGAGAGGAGGCGTCCTTTCCTAGAGATGTCAAAGAGTCTATAACTTGACCTACATGCTGTCCTCAGCCTTCTAGCTGCTAGAACTGTGAATCAACAACTTTCTGTTGGTTTCAGCTGCCTGATTTAGAATACTTCGTTTTACTAGCCGTAGGAAGCTAGTATGGTAAGTATGGTGGAGGAATCACCTATCAAGCTGTCCTTAGGAAGATGGACTGAATAGGTTGAGAGAATGGTCACAGGTCATCATCCTGACCTGGACCAAGAATATGACCTTCCCATTCAGACTGCTGCTGTGGGTGGCACAGAGCAAGAGTGGAAGCTGAAGGATGGTCTTCAGGTCTCTGTAGCAGTCATGATGTCATGAGACATTTATGATGAATGATGGATAGATCTTGATAATTGACACAGAAGAGGATATTGGTGTCCAAGGTGATCCCTGCTTCTGATTTGAGAACCTGGAGATAGCAAAGTTATAGGGAATGTGATGGTTAGATTTGATTGTCAACTTGATGGGATTCAGAATCACCATGGAAACAAATCTCTAGTCATGGCAACGAGGACTTTTTTTCCTAGATTAGTGTGGTGGTTTGAATGAGTGTCCCCCATAGGCTTTAAGTATGCAGACATTTTGTCTCCAGTTGGTGGCACTGTTTTTGGAGGTCTTAGAAGGTGTGGCCATGCTGGAGGAAGTACATCATTGGGGCAGGCTTAGTGAGTTTAACAAGCCTTGTGGTCTCCAGTCTCTCTCTCTCTCTCTCTCTCTCTCTCTCTCTCTCTCTCTCTCTCTCTCTGCGCTTCCTGTGCCCGTTTGAGATGTGACCTTATGTCTTGCTGCTCCGCCCTGGCCACCATGTTTCCTGCCAACATGACTCTGATTTCCCTGAAGCGTCAATCATAAGCTCAGATAAAACTCTTCTTTATAAGTTCCCTTGCTACGAGTGGTTTTATCACAGCAAAAGAAAAGTGACTAATTACATATTTTAGTGGTACCAGAGAGTTGGCGGCTGTTGGCTGTGAAAGAACCTTGACATGTGGATGTTTGAGAAATGTGGAAGGACTTTTTAGAAACTTGGAGCTAGAAAAGCTCGTTGACTCTATAAGCAGAGCTTAACAAGGCCATTCTAGTTAAAGCCTGGAAGAAAGCATTGCTGCAAAAAATGATTCCGAGGAAAATACCTTAGGCAGCAATTGGGATATTTTGATAAGAGATCTGGCAAGATGTTTTCACAGCCCAAATGCTTGCCTGATGCTAAGTTGAAAAGCAACTGGACTATGTCCTTTGGGGAGATATTTCAAAGACAGCCTAATGTATGAAATTGGTTCATGGCTATTAATGGTGAATATTGCAGATCTACAGTGAAAAGAGCAAGATAGGGCAGAAAGAAATGCAGATTGTACAGTTTATATCTGAAAAAACCGCAGTGGAATTAAAGGTCGTGGGCCAGGCATTGAAGGAGAGGCTCCCTTTTGTAAGGAGGACTAAAGTGATTAAGGAGAGGCCTAGAGCTATTTTCAAGTAACAATGGAAAAAGAGTGAGATTAAAGTGATTAAGGGAGGGGCCTCCAGGATTACTAAGTAAACAACAGAATAAGTACCTTCAGGGCAAGACCACACCCAGCTAATCCTCACAAATTCTGAAATGAATATCTATAAGGGTTTTTCTACTGCTAAAACAAGTCTAGGGCAGAGAAAGTGTGAAATTGGTTGAAGTAGGCCAGGGTTCATCCCAAACTTGCAGCCAACTTGGCAGGTTACATTCACATGGTGCTGGCTTTAGAGCATGAAAGATTGAACAAAGTAAAGGTGTCATCAGTGTCTTCCACGATGTTTCAGAGAAGCTCAAAGTCAGGAAGAGTGCAGCATGGTGTCCCTGCATAAAGTAGAGCCCGAAGCCATTGATAAAAGCTGTAATGTGACCAGTCTGGTTGGCAGCAGAGACCCCAAGAAGACATTCGAGATGCCAGACCTGTGAGATATTTGCCAAGGAGAGCTGCATACAGGGAGTGGTACCAGCCCAAGAAAGAGATGTATGTTGCAAGCAAAGCTGGAAGAGCTGAGCCATCTAAGCCCTTTGGAAGTAAATTCCCAGAAGTTGCACATGGAGCTACTGGACTTGGTATTTGCCCTGCTGGTTTTCGGTCTTGTTTTGGTCCAGTATTTCCTCACTATGCCTCTATTCCTCCCTTTTGGAATGGGACTGTGTATTCATTTCCACTGTATGTTGGAAGTATGCAATTTGCCTTTTGATTTTACAGGAGCTTACAGTTAAGAGATTGGCCTGTGTCTCAGAAGAGACTTTGGACTGTAGCCTTTTGAATAGAATTGAGACTGGTAAAGACTATGGGGACTTTTAAGGTTGGACTAAATGCATTTTGCATTTTATATGTTCAGGAGCCTATGGGGGCCAGGGAGTGGAATGTGGTGGTTTGAATGAGTGTCCCTCATAGGCTTTAAGTATTCAGACATTTTGTCTCCAGTTGGTGGCACTGTTCTTGGAGGTCTTAGAAGCTATGGCCATGCTGGAGGAAGTACGTCATTGGCGCAGGCTTAGTGAGTTTAACAAGCCTTGCAGTCTCCAGTCTCTCTCTCTCTCTCTCTCTCTCTCTGCTTCCTGTGCTCATTGTGAGATGTGACCCTTGGCTTGCTGCTCCATCCCTGGCCACCATGCTTCCCGCCACAATGGACTCTGATTCCCTTGAACTATCAATCATAAGCTCAAGTAAACTCTTCCTTTTATAAGTTCCCTTGCTCATGGTGGTTTTATCATAGCAACAGAAAAGTGACTAATGCAATAAGCTTGGATTGAATAAAATGAATAAAGGAAGTGGAGCACCGGCATTCATCTCCCTCGGCTTCTTGACTGGATGCAATGTGACCAGCCACTTCCTGCTCTGTCACCAAGTCTTCCTTACCATAATAGACTGTATACCTTCAAACTGTAAGCCAAAATAAATCTTTCCTTTTTAAGTTGCTCTTGTCAGGTATTTGATCACAACAATGAGAACTAAGACAGGGATTCAGGTAGTTTTTGCTGCTCAATTTCACTAAACAAATTAATTTCATTTTCACATATTTTATTCATTATTTTTATTTTATGTGTATGAGTGTATTTCTGCATGTATGCAAGTGCACTCATGTTGTGCAATGCTCATTGGACGTTAGAAGAAGGTGTTGGATCCTCTGGAACTGAAGTTACAGATAGTTGTTAACCACCATGTGGGTGCTAGGATCAAACCTGGGTCCTCTGCCAGAGCAGCTGGTGGTCTTAACCACTGAGCCATCTCTCCAGCCCTTTAATTTCATTCTTAAAAAATCTTTGGACACACCTTTCTCCTTTCGTGGCTAATTTTCAAAATGAAAAACATTTTCTCATTAGAGTAGGAAACAGAACACCACAAAGGTCAGTTGCTACTTTCCTCTGCAGTCCCCACCTCCCAGCTTGTAGTTCTCTAAGGAGAAATACAGCATAGATGGGAGACAGAATTCTAAAATGACTCCAGTCATCCACAGCTTTATATAGTCCATTCTTGAGTGAAGGTGGCTTCACCGATTCAGTTGAGTCCTTTGAAGAGGATCTAAGTGTCAGAGATGGGGGAAAAATCAGGGAGATGCTGCTGCTGGCTTTGAATGAACAAGCCACCATGAGATCTCTAGGTACACAGAGAATTATCTCCAAAGAAGCTCTCCAGTCACCAGTGAGACCCTTAGTTCCAGTCAACACCTCCACTGAAATCTTGTGAGACCTTGAGCAAAGGATTGAGCCAAGGTCTACCTGTTTCTTGACCCATGGAAACAATGACCTAATGAGCCTTGTCATTTATGGAAGTTTGCTCTGCAGCAATAGAGGACTAGTATGGTGGTAGGTGATCCTGACTTCCCTCAGCAAGCTTAAAAAACCGAATCAGCCTTTCCTATCCTCTCCTTGTCACGTTATTTCCACCCATGAGATGTGCTCGATCTGGTTGAGGTGCTCTGGTAATAATAACAGCAGATGCTGGAATGTTCGGATGAAAGCATGACCAGCAAGCAGTGAAAGCCTAATAAGGCCCCAGTGGAATTTCTTTCCTCTAGGATGAAGGTGGACTTTTCCATTCCTCCAGTTTCAGCTTGCATGTGTAGGTTTGCATGCAATGGAGGGGCGTTGGGAGACAAATCTTCCAAATGAGAGAAAGGGCTGACTGTTCTGAGTCCCAGAACATGAAGAAAGAAAGCTGTTTTACTCTTTGGAGAGAAATGACTGTTAGCTGTGGACTTTGCAGAATCCAAGGTGGAACAAGGAAGCTTTTATTAAGCAGAGAGGGCCCTGGAGTCTGCCTATCACTGTGTGAGCAATGAGGTGCTCAGCATGTCAAGCCTTGATTTGAGACTCTTTCAAACTCTTCTGGTGTCTTAGCTTGGGTGTCTGGAGAGCAGAGCCTATGAAAAAGGCAGATGCAGGTAGTTTGTTTTAAAGGTGATCCCAGGAATCAGGAGTGAAAGAACAGGGCCTATGATCTAGGAAAAAGAGGCAGCCAATGGCAGGGGGGAGTAGTGAGGTGTTTTGGGGCCTGAGTCTGCTTTTGTTAAGCTTTTGGTGAAGTCTACAGAATGCTGCTTGGAAAGGTCCAGTGAGGATTTAGTGATGGGGGTTTATCCACTCGTCTCTGTTCTCAAGAGGTAATGGTTACTTCCAGGATGAAGTGCAGTCTATTCACTGAATTTCTGGGCTATTTTTGCATGGAGAAGCTTTCCATGGCTTCAGAGAAAAGCCGGAAGCAAAAAAACAAGGTAACAGAAAGAGGGGCATGTACTTCCCATCCACAGCCTCTGTGGTGTCATGGAAATCTGAGGTGTGCCAAGGGGACAAGACCCAGTGCACAGACTGCATCCAGGCTACTTCTGTAGCAGCCAGGGAGACTCACACAGCTGAGCAGAGCTCCCTCAAGAACGCACATATATGCACAGTGCACAGAATTCTCAGACATTTCACAGAACTCATTCATGCACCTATTGCAGACCACCAAGTTTCCAAACTCTGACCCTCCAAGAAGAGTGGCGTTTATGCCCAAGTTTTGCTGCTAGAGAAGCAAATACCTTCAAATTCTGTTCCACTTTTCTATATAGGCTGGCAGGCATTTTGCCTCTGGGAAAGCTGGATTCTACTGAGAAGATGCTCATACCATAGGTTGTGACCCTTTAGCTCAGAAAGGGCTTTCTAGTGAGGTCATAAAAATGCTTTTCCATGTTTTTTATAGGTGGTGAGTTAGGCACAGTCCTGCAAGTAAACAGAAACTAGATCAGATAGTTCAATGGACTTCAATGAAAAATCAAACTCACAGAGCTGTGGAAGGATTATGGAGAATAAATGAGTATTGAGACACCAGTGACAAGAAGCAGGAAGCATTAAACAGCAACACATGGAAGGAAGAAATCACTCATCGGAACTCAACAGAAGCTGAAGGCAGACAGACGGGAAAGCAACCAGACAGGGGTGATCCAAGAGGAACTTCTAATTCCTCACTACTGCTGCAACAAATTACCACAAATGAAATGAAGAGGCTTCAAACAATCCAGAGTCTCTATCTTACAGTTAGAGAACTCCAAATTAGCGGTCCAGGGCTAGAATCAAGGTGACAGCAGTGTTGTATTCCTTCCAGAGGCTTCAGGGAGAATCTCCTTTTGTAGAAGCCACCCATATTTGCTGACTCCCGACTCTTTCCTTGCATCGTTCTGATCTCTACCTCTATCGGTACATCACTTACTCACTCCAATTTCCTGCTTTCCTCTCAGAAAACTAAATACCGGCTGCAGCCAAACTAAGGGTTTCCCATACAAACTAAGGACTGATGTTTTCTTCTCCCTAAAGGGAAGCACTCTAAGTCTTAATGCTCTGATGTGGCCTGAACAGATGCTCATGTTGACAAACAGAGGCAGGGACGATGGACACAAAGCTTTTTNTATATATATTTGATTTGTAATATATATATATATATACATATATATATATATATTACAAATCAAATCTAGACCTGTGTCCCCCTCCCTAGCCCCCCACCCCTCCAAAGCTCATGCATTCTGCCAAACATGTTTTTCATCTTTTTCTCAGTCTTTCTCAAAATTCTCGATATAGAAGTTGACTGTTTCGAGCAGAAGTTCACCATTTCAGTCAGTTCTTTGATGCAGTCTTTTCTGTTGTTGTTGTTGTTGTTGTCATTGTCATCGTCGTTGTCATTGTTCTTTCCAATATGGGTCACTCTCAGCTACTTGGACCAAAACTCAAGGATCCCTGAACAAGAAATACTTACTACTAGGTAATTGACACTAGCGTCCACAGATGAGGGATACCATTCATCGTTTGTTTTTTCTTCCCATTTTTTATTTACACAACCTTCATGACTAGAACTCCATCACAGACTAACACAGTATACTACATGTCCCTTGTAGGTTTAGCTGAGGATTCATAGAGACCTGTTGATGACTCTCTTTTGGCTTTACCTGATGTGAGAACAGCTGGTACAAGTCACCTGCTTCTGTCCACAGACAGTGGTCACTATCAGTTGATAGTGTGTGAGAAAGACCTATCTCAAAGAGATAGAAAATAGGGCTTCTGAATGTAGCTCACATGGTAGGTACCCTCAGGGTAGAAAAGGCTAAAGCTGAGGTTGCAGGTGGAGCTCAGTTGATAGAGTACTTCCCTAGTGTGCACGAAGCCCTAGGTTCAATCCCCAGCAAATCATAAACTAGGTTTCGGGGTGAACATACATAATCCCAGCACTGGAAAGGTAGAAGCAGGAGGATCAAGGACAGGGATTAACAAAATGTATGAGGGTTCACCCAGACTACCATTAAAATATACAAGTAAGAGAGAAGAAAAAAATGTATTAATTGGAACACCTATATAATTTTATGAAGGAGACCCATATGTCTAAAGTAATATTGAATATGAACAGGTCCTGTTTTATGTATTATAGACCTGCAATGTACAATCTCTTAACTAAATTCCACTACTAGAAAGTTATTTCTGTCTTTAATGGTCTGAGTAGTTGGGCCAGATTCAGGTCCTCTAGCATGGCTGCAGCATCCTGTAAGCCATGGCTCTTGCCGTCCTGTTGACTCCGTTACCCTTGTTCCCTTCCCACAATGCACTTTGGATATAGAGCACCCGACCTCTGTTTGCATTCCCAGTGCCTCATCTGAGATCAGGCACGCACTCAGAAAATAGTCTCTGGTATTAAAGAAATTGGTAGCCCTTCTCTTCAGAGTCCCATTACTCTGCAAACGCTCTTGGAGAACAACCCAAGATCCTGCCTCCACAGTCCTAAATACCATTTAGAAACAAGAATATGAACTGTTAAAGTGTTCCATCTTTCTACCTTAATGAATATACCTTTATAATAACATGATAAAAATTGCATGTAATCCCAAACATGTTTTAATATATTGAAAGATGGCAAAATGTTAAACTTTGATCAGTACTTATATATGGGTTTTCTGCTTTGACTGATAATATATGGATATTAAAATTCCTATCTCCATAAATTATTATACTTTTCTCCTAGAAAATATGCTTTGTCATCTTTATTTCAGCAAAATAACCATGCAATTTTAATTAAAAAATTCAAGTTTGTTTTCTACTTACAGATGTGCCAAAGAGTATAATCTTTTTCTGAACTATATCTTTTCTTTGTAATCTTTCTCATTTTTGTTTTCTTTTCTGTCTTTTTTTTTCTTATCTGAACTCTACTTATGTATTTTCCTTTTCTACCTAATCTGAGTTTATACTGATTCTTATATTTGAAGAATCAAAAAATTAAAATCATTCTTGTATTTAAGGAATTAAAAATTAGATGTTATATTCAATTCACATATATAGTTCATAAAAAGATATAATTTAAAGTCATTTTTTAATTTTTGTTTTAAATTTTATTTATTATTTTTGTATGTGTATGAATGTATTTTATGCATGTAAGTTTGTGCACCCATGTCGTGCAGTGCCGCAGAGGTCAGAAGAGGGTGTCAGATTCCCCTCGAACTGGAGTTAAAGACGGTTCTCAGCCGCCATGTGGGTGCCGGGGATCGAACCTGGGTCCTCTGCAAGAGTAGTTGGTGCTGTTAACCACTAGGCCATCTCTCCAGTCCCCTAAAGTAAATTTTTAAGTATAAAAAATGCCCAGTAAAGTGGCACACACCTTTAATCCCAGCACACAGGAGGCAGAGGCAGCAGAACTTTCTGAGTTCAAGGATAGCCTGGTCTACATGGCCAGTTCCAGGACAGCTGGGGCTACAGGGAGACAGTATCTCAAAAAATAAAAATAAAACAAAACAAAAATCCAAATTTAAATTTTATTAATATAAAAATTAGAATAAAGTTCAAATAAGGTCACATATTAAAATTAACATATAAATCTATAATTTTCTATTACATATATTTGTAAACTTAACAAATATTCATTCCACAAATTAGTGGGTTTCACTGTGACATCCCTGGTCTTAGTGGAAAGGATTTGAGTATTTCCCCACTCAGTATGATATTGGCTATGGGTTTGTCAAGGGTAGTGTTTATTATTTAGAGCTGTGAGGCTTCTATCTCTAGTTTATTTGGGGATTTGTCATGATGCAAATCACATGGTTTTCATCCCTGCTCTTTCCTATATCCTGTATTTACATTTGTTAATGCACGTATGTCAAGTATGTTGAGCAACTATCGTTGCTCCTTGAAATGAAACCTGCCTGGTCCTAGTGTCTGACCTCGTTTACATGCTGTCAAAATCAATTTGTGTTGTGTGACTTTATTCAGAAGATGAAAAGATTAACATAAGCTTCTGAACTGTCATAGTGTGGACACCCCAGCTCATCCTGCTGAGTAAAATGAATGTATTACAAAATGGTGTAAGATGGCAGGTAGGAGCATCCCGTAGTCTCTACAGTCTGCCTGCCGACTACCGTTTTTACTTGGTAGTAACTGATGCACACCCGAGGTCAGCAACAGAACTCAGTGTTAGAGCAGCAGAGGTGTGTCAGGCTCAAGCAACATAAGGCCCAGAGGAAACTGACTTGGGGAGCTCAGTATCTGTTTGTACTTCCCTCACTGGAGATTTTGGGAGGTCTGGGTTCTGTCAGACCATGGAAAAGATTGTTTGGATTGTTTTGTGTAATCTGGTTTGCCATCAGAGTACTGGTGGCTTTGTGGGATGAGTTTGGAAGTGTTTCTTCTCCCTTCTATTTTAGGGAATATTTGAATGAAATTGACATTAGTTCTGATAAAGCTCAGCCAGTGGTGAATATATAGCTAGTCCTGGGCTTTGCTTTATGGAGAGATTTTTTTTTTTAATTTCATCTTCAGTTTCCTTTCTTGTTACTGACTAGCATAGATTTCTTCTAGACTCTCTGGTGATTTGGGGAGGTCATTTAGACCTAGCGATATGCCTGTTTCACCTAGATTTTGCAATTTATAAGAATGCAAATTTTTAAATATCTCCTAATGACTCTCTGGGTTTCAATGAACATGGAATGGCTGACAAAGGTTCTCTCTCTCTCTCTCTCTCTCTCTCTCTCTCTCTCTCTCTCTCTCTCTCTCTCTCTCTCTCTCTCTGTATCTCTGTGTGTGTGTGTGTGATCCTTCCATCCACTTATCTCCCTCCTTTCTTCTCTTCTTCTCTTTCTAGCCCTTCTGCTGTCCCGTAGGTTAGTTTAGGGAAGGATCTATCATGTCTATCTCTTTGCTTCATTGGTCTTTTACTCTCTTTTCTACTCTGACCAATAGCAGTTCTTTTTACTAGATTTGTTTGTCTCATTCCTATTTTTCTAAGACTTCACAACATATCATTAGGCTATTTCTTTGTCCTCTTTTATATTTTTTGATGGTGTTGGTTGTTGGATTTCTTTTTTTTTTATTTGATTTTAACAGTAAGTAATAAGTAATGAATACAAGCATCCTTCATGTAAAACCAATTTGCAAGCAGCTATGCCCAAACCCACACAGCCCAAGGCTCCCACCATCCAGCTGGTGGGGCTTGTTTGTACAATCATGTTGATCAAATAAGTGTCCAGTCTATATTGCTATAGTTTCACCATTCACCCCAATCGCAGCCCTTACATTCTACCACACCCCCTCTTCCACAGATTGTTCACTAGGCTTTAGAATAGGGACACAAGTGGGCAAGAAGCAAAAGAGTCTACTTTCTCTGGAGATGTCATTTTGGACTCTGATCAGTTCAAGCTGTTTCCTTTTATGGGTTGACCATTCATGCAGGAATAAACTTTCAATCCTACTAATAAAGCACAAGCAATTAGATATACATGCATTTAAACAGTACTAATTATTATGGTAATTTATGTTGGTATAGACACAGATGTTTGGGTGGTATGCTAACCCATGAACTATATTTTTTCTGTAAAAGATGACAAGGTCTTACTGTGGCTTATAACATCTCCTAACCACTAGAGGATGTAAGGTTGTGGCATCAGCCATGAATTATTCCTCCAAGGAGAGAGGTACTAGCCAATTTTATTTGGGATTTACAGACATATGGCTGCCACTGCTGCACAGTATTTCCAGGCAGGTGAGATGTAGCTGATGCTGACGGAGGAGTCTTGCTTGACTCAAGAAGACCAATATTTGCTTTATTGATTTAGTGGCCTTTGGTAACACTCTCTGGCATTCCAGAGACCAACTGTACACTTGCAAGTGTGGGCTCAATATATCTTTCCTTACTTACATCAGGTCTTCAGCAGGGCCTTACCACCTCTCTTCTTGCAGGTATCCCAGTTTACAGGCAAGAAGCCTTTACCTTTTGGGAGGGCTTGGATCCCCTGGCCAACATCTCCTTGG
>VZQC01012408.1:957460-975991 GCA_009823505.1 Rhizomys pruinosus | reverse complement strand
TTTCTTCTTGATTAGATGAGTATTCTCATTCCTTTTTCATTTCATCCTGTGTTTTCTTTAGTATTTCCATTTCCTTTTTGAGCTTCTCAATCTCTTCTTGGTGCTTCTCAAACTCTTCTTGGTGCTCCTTACTTCGTTGGTTGGCTTCCTTTTTCAGTGTTTCTACTTCCTTTCGGAGTTTGTTTTTTTCTCCCTCTAGTTCTTTCTGGAGTTTATCAGTCTGTTCCTTTAGTTCTTTCCGATGTTTGTCATATCCCTCTAGGACCTTTTTGAGTTTTTCATTCTCTCTCTTTAGTTCTCTGAATTCTTCCTTATGTTATTTAATTACTCTTCATATTTCTGCAATTATTCCTTTAAGATCTGTTCCTTGGGTCTCCTCCAAGGGGTTCCCATTGTAGCTATCTCCTACAGGTTTGGTAGAGCCTGGTGAAGGATTATCCTGTGCCTTTCACATATTGTCACTTTGTCATGTCCCTGGCATATGGGCTTCCATTTTTTGGTTCAGGTCAAAAATACCTTTTCACCATGTTAGTGGATGGTTTTGCTTTCCTCCTTCAGCTGCTTTTTTTTTTCCTTTCCTCCTCCTTGTTTATGGAGTATTGACTTGTCTAGTTTTCAGGCTTTCAATTTTGTTTATGTATTGCATATTGGAGGCCAAAGCGCTCTTCTCTTCTTGTTCTGAAGGTTCTCCAAAAAAAGTCCATTTGGATTCTCACCGATTTTTGGCAGTGGCAGGGGAGAGGGTGTCTTACCTAGCCCTTGCCCCGGTACCTGTCTGAGTGACTTCCAGCCAGCCTGCACAAAGGTGCAGAGGCAGTGACCCAAACCCACCGACCATAGTCCCGCTCCAAAGGTGAAAGGCAGTCCCGCCCAGAAGTCCTCAGGGAGGCGACCCCCTAGCTGCAGCCCAGGAAATGGTCCACCCCCAAAAGTACCTGCCTGAGTGACTTCTGGCCAGCCCACACAAAGGTGCAGAGGCACCGACCCAAACCTGCTGACCTTCTGGTCCCAGCTCCAAAGGCGAAGGCTCAGTTTTTCAAATTTGTACTTATTTCTAATTTTATTTTTGTCTCTTTGAGACAGGCTTTTCCTTTAGTTCCAGCCGGCCTTTGCTCACTATATAGACCATGCTGGCCTTGAATTCACAGAGATCCAACTGCTTCTGCCTCCCAAGTGCTAGGATAAAAGGCATGCACCACTGTAGGAAGTTTCTCTTTTTATGCCGAGCACTGACCACATTCATTACATTTACACGGATTTTCTCTTGTATAAATTCTCTAATGTACTCTAAGATAATATGCTTGCTTAAAGGACTTCTTACATTCTTCACATTCATAGGGTTTCTCTCCTGCATGAATTGCTTGATGTACTCAATGTACTCTAATTTATTACATTTTATTAAAGGACTTCTTACATTCTTCACATTTTGTAGGGTTTCTCACCAGTATGCATTCTCTAATATGTCCTAAGTATTGAGCCCACAGTAAATGGCCTATCACAAAACTCACCTTTGTAGGGTCTCTCTCCAGTATGGATTTTGTGATATTTCCTAAGTGTTCAGATCTCGGTAAATAACTTGCCACATTCTTCACATTTGTAGGGTTTCTCTACTGTGTCTCTTCTTTGACGTACTCTAAGTTATCACATTTTATTAAAGAACTTCTTACATTCTTCACATTTGTAGGGTTTCTTGACAGTATGATTTCTGTAATGAGTCCTAAGTGTTGAGCTCACACTAAAGGACACGTCATACACTTCATATTTGGAGTGTTCCTCTCCAGTGTGAATTTTACAATATTTCTTTAGTGTTGAGATCTCAATAAAGGAGTTGTCATAATCTTCACATTTATAGGATTTCTCTCCTGTGTGTATGGCCTGATATCTTCCACGACTTGACAGTTCAATGAAGGACTTATCATATCCTTCACCTTTGTAGCATTTCTGTGCATTACAAATTCTCTGAGATCTTCTGAGATTTGAGTTCTCCAGAGAAAGCAAAAAAAATAAGACTGCATTTCAATATGAAAATAAGAGTGCGACAATCACACATTCAGAGATATATAAAGAACATGTAATATACATGAATAAAATTGAGAAAATTTCAAGTTAAACAAATAACAATCTATGGAGTAAAAGAAGAACCTGACATAAAAACTAAATTGAGAAAACTCAATAAAAACAGCATAGAAAATATATGATCAGTAGAGAAATAATGGATATACAATCACAACAAAGTCACATATAATCCCAAATAAATATTAACAGAGCTCTGCATTCCAAGCCATAGGAAACACGACAAACATAGTAAGTAAAAAAAATCAGTACTTAATCCTGTTAGGGAAAAATAAAAAACCATCAAAGATAGAATTTGCAATAACATCAGATATCTTATCAACAAAGACCAGAGACACAGCATCATGAAACCATGTAAAAATACAATTAAGGTACTGAAATTGAATATATTTTCTAAAATTGAATTGTGGAAGAGGTATCTCTTAAAAAGCATGAATAGAGCATTTTAAATGTACCAATTTATGGAAAGCAAGCCACCACTTGAGAATATATGTAAGCAAACAGAAAACAAAGAGGCAAAAGACACTTGGATTCTTGGGAACAGAATTCAGAATACACTTGTAAAGAGTAATTGCTGAACCCACCATGTCCCCAAAGGAATCCACCATTAGAAGCACACACACACACACACACACACACACACACACACACTCACACGTAACTTGATTTTTTTTCTTGTTTGTTTTGTTTTTTGGTATTTTTGAGACAGGGTCTCCCTTTTAGTCCCAGCTGGCCTGGAGCTCCCTCTGTAGACCACACTGGCCTAGAACTCACAGAGATCCACCTGCCTCTGCATTCTGGGTGCTGGAAATAAAGGCATGAGCCATCATACCCGGCTATTTATTATTTTTTTATGTGTATGAGTGTACTGTCTGCATGTAGGTTGGTGCACCCATGTCGTGACCACGGTGGTCAGAAGAGGGCATCGGATTCCCCTGAAATTGGAGTTAAAGATGGTACTTAGCCACCATGTGGGTGCTGGGAACAGGACCCGGGTCCTCTCCAAGAGAAGTTGGCTCTCTTAACCGCTGAGCCATCTCTCCAGCCTGTAACTGATTTCTAACACAGTACTGTGTCAATAGGTAAGAGAGAATTCAACAGGGAATTCTATTAATGACTATGCAATTGAATATTCTGTCAGAACACTGCCATTTACATCGTTTCTTCTGGTGGTATAGTGTTCTACTTCTAGCTATAGTTCAGACAAATTCTAGGGTGGAAATAGAACTTTAGGATTGGGGTGACAATATGATATGCTGTAAAGTTTCTGAAGTTATCATGGAATAAAGGTGAAAGAAGCATAACACCTCCCAAAGGACTAACATAGAGCAGAGACAAAAATTACATTAAAGGGTTCTTTTTTCCTCTCAGATTTTCACTTTATGAAACGTGAGACACATTCATGCAAAGTTAAGACACATCCACAGTAGTTCCCCAAGAAACTCTATGGATTAAGAAATTCTGTAAGTAGAACACGTTCCAGGACAGCTGGGGCTACAGGGATACCTTGTCTCAAAAACAACAACAACAGCAACAACAACAACAACCAAAAATGTAAGAAAAATATGTTTTTTCTGTTTTTGAGAAGAGGTCTCCCTGTAGACACAGGCTTGCCTGCACTGCATAGTCCAGGCTGGCCTCTGTCTCACAGAGATCCCCTTATCTCTGCCTCCTATGTGCTTTGACTAAAGCTCCTTACCTCTGCCTCCTAAGTGCCTGCCAGGACAAAAGTCCTCTGCCACCATGGGGTGTGGGGGTTAACATAAAATAATTCCTGTAAACTGGAGATCACTCAGCCCAATTTGCAAGCATCGCCACATTACCACATTAATTTAGGTACTGTACATGATTAAGTATATGAGAATTTTGTGGAAACCGTGAAATTGCTAATAAAAATTAGCACTTGTCTTAGTTCACATGGTCTTTTTAAAAAATTTATTTATTTATTTATTTTTGTGTGTATGAATGTCGGCATGTAGGTTTGTACACCTGTGTGATGCACTGTTGCAGATGTCAGAAGAGGGTATTGGATTCCCTGGGAACTGGAGTTCAAGATGGTTCTCAGCTGCCATGTAAGTGCTGGGGATCGAATCCGGGTCCTCTGAAAGGTCGGCTCTCTTAACTGCTAGGCCATCTCTCCAGCCCCATTCATATGGTCTTAAATTCACCTGAATATAATGACCTTTAATAATCTAAATCAAAGAGGAGGCACAAGTCAACAGAACCAAATATCTGCAACCTAGTTTTGAGACCAACATTCCTTGCTGTGGAGGATGGAAAAACAATGTTTAAATCCTGGGTGTCATTCCCAGACCTGACCCACAACTCTGACTGCAGTGTCCTGCACCATCACATGACCAGGAGTCTTTCAGCGGCCTCCCATTACCTCTGTACCCTCCTCCAAACTGCCAGTCCCCCATATACCCCCTACTCCACCTCTGCATCTGCCAGAACTAACACTTCTGCGTGTTTCCTGTGGCTGGGGAAAACCTCCACATTTCAATGACCTGGTCTAGTTCTGCCTCCAGTTCAGCAGCACCGGGGTCCCTTAGTGGAGTGCTGCCTATGTCTCTATCCAGTTTTCCAAGCCCCAAGGCCCCAAGGTCCGCCAGACTTCCGGCCCCTCCCACTTTGCTCTGGCCTTGCCCACTGTGTTCCAGGATTTACATGAAATGGATGTTTTAAAAGCATCACTGGTGACAAGCCAGAGCCAGAATTCATCCTGCCTTGTGCCATGTCCACCACCAGACGGTGGTCTTCTCCTTTTGCTGACATACAAGCTTGTCTTGCAGAAATCATTGGTAGAAGGGCTTTTTTTTTTTTTTTTTTTCTTTTTTGGCTTTTTGAGACAGGGTCTCCCTTTAGTCTCAGCTGGTCTGGAGCTCACTATATAGACCAGGCGGGCCTTGAACTCATAGAGATCCACCTGCCTCTGCCTCCCAAGTGCTAAGATTAAAGGCGTGTGCCACCATGCCTGGCTTGGAAGAAGTGCATTTTTTTTTGTCTTTTCAAGACAGCGTCTCCCTGTGGCCTTGAACTCACAAAGATCTGCCTGCCTCTGCCTCCCAAGTACTAGGATTAACGGTGTGTGCCACCATGCCCAGCTGGAAGAAGTGCTTTTAAACCATTGAAATTTCCCTTTTAATAGAGCTAAACAGAGACTTCACAAGTGAAGAATTAGAGATGGCTGAGACACATCTTAAAAAATGTTCGATGTCACTAATAATTAAGGAAATGCAAACTAAAACCACTTTAAGATATCTCACTCAGATTAGACTGGCTGCTCATACTGCAATGTGCTGTTTTAAACACCAGAGGGTGGACTTGTCCTTATGCTAACTCACAAGTTCGTCTTCCAGAAATCAGTGTAATATGAGTGGAAATTATGTATTCATATTTTAGAGTAATATAAAATTAAAGGAGGAAAATGTGAATTCCTAAACATAAAAAAGACTGAGAGAAAGATGCAGGACAGTTATGGCAGAGTGCATGATCTGGGGTGGGTTAGGGGGGAAGGGAAAGGAGAATATGACTAAACTGAACTGAGAAATGATGTCTGAAATACCAAAAACATCAATAAAATCATTAAAAAAAGAAGTGCTTTTATGTAAACCACAGAAAAACCGGTTTTAAAAATGTACAGGGCTGGAGAGATGGCTCAGTGATTAAGAGCACCACCAACTGCTCTTGCAGAGGACCTGGGTTTGATTCCCAGCACCCACATGGCAGATAAGATGATTTCTTTGGCCAGCAATCTATTATCTTCCTGCAGACAGGAAAGTCACACCACATCTCTTTGTGGGTGACTGGGGGCGTTATGACCCAAGAAGATTCTGGCTCCTCCACTATTCATAAATACTACTAAACACCTACCTCTCTCCCTGTACAAAAGTCAGCTCCAGATGGATTAAAGACCTCAGCATGAAACCCCAAACTCTGAAGGCGGTAGAAGAAAAAGTTGGCAACAGACTACAAGACATAGGCGTAGGAAAGGACTTTCGAAATCAGACAGCAGCTACACAAGAATTAAGGTCAACAATTGACAAATGGGACCTTATTAAACTCAAAACTTTCTGTACATCAAAAGAAACCATCAGGGAAGTGAAGAGAAAACCTAGAGTTGGAGGAAACCTTCACTGCATATACATCTGACAAAGCATTTATTTCCAGAATATATAAAATACTCAAAAAACAAAGAAGAAAGAAAACAAATGACCCACTCAATAGATGGAGCAAAGAGCTGAACAGAGACTTCACAAGTGCGGAATTAGAGATGGCTGGGAAACATCTTAAGCAGTGTTCAATGTCACTAATAATTAAGGAAGTGCAAATTAAAACCACATTAAGATATCATCTTATTCCAATAAGACTGCCTGGGATCAAGAAAACAAATGATACCAAGTGCTGGAGAGGTTGGGGGAAAGAGGAACACTCATCCACTCCTGGTGGAAATGTAAACTGGTTCAGCCACTATGGAAAGCAGTGTGGAGAACCCTTGGAAGACTTGGAATGAACTTGCTACCTGATCCAGCAATACCACTCCTGGGTATGTACCCACAAGACTCATCTTACCGTAGAGAGACATGCACAGCCATGTGTATTGCAGCTCTCTTCACAATAGCAAAGAGCTGGAATCAGCCCAAGTGTCCCTCAACTGACGAGTGGATAGAGAAAATGTGGTACATCTACACAATGGATTTCTATGCAGTGGAAAAGAAAGATGACATGATGAACTTTGCAGTTAAATGGTTGGAGCTAGAATATATCAGTCATGCTGAGTGAAGTAACACAGTCTCAGAAAAACACACGATGAATGGGAATCCTCATCTGTGGATGTTAGCACCAATTACCTAATTGTATGGCAAACTGAACAAGCAACGTCAATGTGATCTGAAAACAACTGAGCTCTTAAATTGTGAATCCCTTACAAATAATTAAAAAAGCAAATAAAAATAAATAAAAATAAATCCTATCAATCCTGATCAAGTGGGTCTCATTTCAGATATGGAGGAATGATGTAACATATATAAATCAATGAATTCAATGTATTTTATGTATTCATAAATGAATTCAAATGACATTATTATCATAGTAGACACAGAAAACACCTTCAACAAAAATCAGCATGACTTCATACTCAAAGTCTTGAAAAGACTGAAGATACATGGAAACTACCTTAACATAATTCACATTATATATAACAAGCACTTTTCTAACATCAAAATAAATGGAGGAAACTAACCTCATTTCTGCTCAGATAGAACAATACTCCATTGTATTCAATACAGTGCAAAAATGCTTTTCTAAGCCACAAGACAAGAGAAGAAACCAAAAGAGAAAATAAGACAAAATGTCTGAGAGTATCTGTATTTACAGATATGATTCTATGTATCTGATATGATTCTATTCCTAAAAGATTTTAATATTCCCCGACAAAACTCTTACAACTGACATTTTCAACAAAATACCAGGATACAAAACACAAAAATCAATAGATTTCATATAATTATGATATTATAAGCCTATGAAAATAAACAAATAATCAATCATGTTAATGGTAGCCACATAGAAAATAAAATACTGAGGAATAAAACTAAAACAGGAAATGAAAACTATTCTATATTGAAAACATTAAGACAGTGAAGGAAAAAAAAAAAAGACACCAAAAACTGGAAACACCTTCCAGTCCCAAAGAATGACAGAATTCCTGGTGCATGGTGGCACTTGCCTTTAATCCCAGTACTCAGGAGGCAGAGGTAGGTGGATATCTGTGAGTTCAAGGCCAACCTGTCTACAAAGCCAGTTCCAGGCCAGCTAGGACTAAAGAGAGACTCTGTCCCAAAAATACCAAAAAAAAAAAAAAAAAAAAAAAAAAGACAGAATTAATCTTGTGACAATGTTTCTTCTTTCAGAAGTAATCTACAGACTCCATGCAGAACTTTTCTGTCATTTTCCACAGATACCGACAAAACAAATTAAAACTACTATGAAAGAAGAAAAGTTCCAGGACAATGAAACCGAACCTGAACAAAAACTATATTACAAGATTTATCATCATGCCTAATTGCAAGTTATATTGCAGACCAGTGACATAAGGACAGCATAGTTCTGGAAAACTCATACACATAGATCAGTGAAGTATGATTAAATCACCTAGACACTCACATTATTCCCATAAACAGGATATCATATATTATATTCTATATATATATATATATATTTTTTTTTTTTTTTTTTTACAACTACAATCTTACATATGCAATGGAAAAAATAAAGAAACAGTCTCCAAGAATATCAGACTATAGTTTATATCAACATGCAGAATAATTAAGCAAATCCTAACTCTCAGTGTGTGCAAAATTCAATTTTAAATGGATCAAAGCTTTCAACGTGAAATCCGATAGGCTGAAATTGCTGTAGGGAATGTATGGAGAATGCACCACATACAGGTCCAGGTGGCAAATTTCAGTCTAAGACTGAAGAAACACAACAAATAAGACTCTGAATGGATTATTTCTGGCTCAAAAAGGAACCTCACAATTGAGTGATGCAGAAATCACAGAATGAGAGAGATTCTATAGCAATACTATAAAGAGCAACCAGATATAAGGGAACAAGATAGACTCCATTTTTTTCTATTTTGTTGAACTACAGCCCCCCACCATCAGAATCCAGGAGAAACCACAGAATATCTCAATAGCTAACAGGGAAGGACCAAAAGTTGTTTGTTGAAAATAACTAACAGGGAAAGCCCAAAGGTTAAACATGTTTCCTCTCCTGCCAGGATGTACTCAGTGAGTAAACCCCCCTCCACTCCCCATGTTGCCACCAAAGGTGCCAGGTGGCCACGACCTATCAGTATAATAATCATGATTCCTCAGTCCCTATGAATCAATAACGAAATGCCAAAACTGGAAAATTCCCTTTTTGCAGTTTTTCCTTTAAAAGATCCTTCCCCCCACCCCCTATCCTCAACTACAGGACCACTTCTCCCAGCCTGCTGCGTCAGGAGGGTGGTGGCCAAAGCTCAAGTTTGAATTAAAGACTTTTTTTATTTACATCAGAGCCGTGTGTCCTGGTGGTCTATCAGGGGTCCCAGTGATCTGGGCAAAACAATACAATCAACAGAGGTTCAGTAATGTGATTATTCACAAACTCAGTCTCAACACCACAAATAGAAGCAGTACTTGGTCTAGGTATTTAGTTACTCTGTTATGCTTTTGGTAATTTTTCTCTTGGGTTGCTTAAGGATAGTTGCTCCTTTCCTCCATTCTTTGAATTGCTTTGTTTATTTTCTGAAGTGCTGGGTTTTTTTTGGTGTTTTTGTTTTTTTTTTTTTTGAATATGTGTTCTTTCCATTTGGTTTATGATCCTGAGAAGATTTTTTTTTTCTTTGTCTTCAACTATGACATTTTTTGCCTGGTATAGTAATCTGGTGCTGGCATTTAAAGTCATTTTAGTACTGGGAATACTTTGTACCATGTTTTCTGGCTTCATGGTTTGCACTGAGACAGTCCGGTGTGATTCCGATGCGGTTTTCCCTTGTATGAACTTGTGTTTTATTGTGGCTTTTGTGTTATCTTTTTATTTGTATTTTTCTTCGGTTACTTGTTTGTTGAGCATCTGAGTGTTTTACTACTATGATATGACAATGCGGAATTTCTTTTCTGATCGTTTCTATTTGGTGTTCTATGTGCTTCTTCTATTTCTATGGGTTTGTGGTTTTTTTTTTTTTTCAGTTTGGGGAAGTTTTCTTCTATTATTCTGCTGAAGATCTGATCAATACTATTCTCTTGGGATTCTTCTCCTTCCTCTATCCCTATGATGTGGAGGTTTGGTCTTTTCATGGTGTCCCACATTTCCTGGTTGTTCCACTCTTGTGTTGTTTTTTTTTAAATTTTTCATAATCTTTACTTGAGGTTTCTAGCTGCACTGTGTTTTCCTGGAGGTCTGATATTCTTTTTTCTGCTTCTTCCATTCTGCTTCTAAGGCTTTTTCCCATCCTTTCCTGCTGATTAGATGAATGTTGAATTTCCTTTTTTGTTTCATCCAATGATTTCTTCAGTATTTCCACTTCCTTTTGGAGCTTTACATTCTTTTCTTGTAGCTCATTGTTTGCTGGTCAGTTTCATTTTTCTTTTCAGCCTGAAATGTTTTCAATGTTTCCACTTCCTTCCAGAGTTTGTCCTTCTCTTCCTCTAGCTCTTTTCAGAGTTTGTATTTCTCTTCTAGTTCTTTTCTGAGTTTATCAATCTCTCCTTTTATTTCCTTCCAGAGTTTATCATTCATTCTTTCTAGTTCTTTCATGAGTTTTTCATTCTCTCCCTTTAGTTCTCTGATTTGTTCTTTATAGTCTTTGAATATATCTACAATTTTTTCTTATAAAGTCAGTATCTTGGTTCTCTTCCAGAAAGATCTCATTGTTGGGATCTTCTACAGGAGTGGTTGGGTTCAGTGGGGGTTTATTTTGAGCTTTTCCCATATTGTTGTTTTTCTGTTGAGTTTTTGTCATGTGTATTTTTGTTGTTGTTGTTGATGTTGTTCCCCATTTGTTTATTTGTTTCCCTTCTGTTGCTAATCTCAAATGTTGCTATGGGGGACTGGTTGGTCGCTCAGTTTGCTTCCTGTTGGTTTTGTCTTCAGTTTTGGCTATGCAGCCTCCAATCACTGACACTGCTGTATCTTCCCAACAGCTTTAAACGGCAGCACCAGCAATTTACACTTTCTACCTCAGTATCAGTAGCTTGAGCAGGGTGGAGGGGTTGTTGAATCCTTTGGCCCAAACACCGGTCCCCACCTGGGTGGCTGGGCACAGGAAGTGTGCCCCCCTGGCTGAAGTTCTACCCATGCACGCAGTTCCTCTCTATGGTCCTAGTGTTGGATGGCCACAAGAGAAAAACAAAAAATTACATATAAGGGGAAACCTATCAGAATTACAACTGACTTCTCAGTGCAATCTACGAAATCAAGAAGAACGTGGAACAAAGCATTCCCAATGTTAAACGACTATAGATGCCAACCCAGGTTACTATACCCAGCAAAAATGTTGATTACAGTTGAAGGAGAGAGAAAAATCTTTCATGACATAAACACGATGAAAAGGATACATGCCCGGAAAAGCAAACCTTCAGAGAATACTTGAAACAATTCAAAGGACAGAAGAAAGGAGCAACTATCACCAGGCACCTTATGAAACTGTGGGGAAAGGGTAACACTCATCCACTACTGGTGGATGTAAACTTGTACAACCACTATGGAAAGCAGTGTGGAGAACCCTTAAAAGACTCGGAATGAGCTTACTACCTGACCCAATCATACCACTCCTGGGTATATCCCAAAGACTCATCGTACTTCAAAGATATATGCACATCCATGTTTGTTGCTGCTCTCTTCACAATAGTGAAGAGGTGGAACCAACCCATTTGCCTCTCCACAGATGAGTGGATGACAAAAATATGGTACATCTACACCATGGAGTACTATTCAGTGGTAAAGAAGGATGGCATTATGAACTTTGCAGGTAAATGGATAGAACTCGAAGCCATTATGCTGAGTGAGGTGACACAGTCCCAGAAAGAAAAACAGAGAGTGTCCTCCCTCATTTATGGATGCTAACACCAAATCCCCCAGAAGAAAGGCAAGCTGAACAACAGTATGGTGAAATTTTTGGTTTATCTGAAATCAATCGTGTTGTCATAATGTGATTCCCTCAATGGCCTCTAGAATCCACCCACCACTTATTTTCACACTCTGTAATTACTATATATGAGTGGAGAGTATGTATCCATATTTAAGAATAATATGAAATTAACAGAGGAAAATATGAATTCATAAGCATAAAAAAGACCGAGAGAAAGATGCAGGACAGTTATGACAGAATACAGAATCTGGAATGGGTTGGGTGGGGGGAAGAGATAGTGGAATATGCCTGAACAGAAATGAAAAATGATATATGAAATATATAAAACATCAATTAAAAAATAGAAGCAGGAAGAAGGATGAGGAATTTGCTGCTTTCAGTGGCACATAACTACATCATTCCCATCTGCATACCTAATCCAACGTATTCTCTGTGGACTCTGGATGGGAACTTCTCCTCCATTTATTGACAAAGATGTACGATCTGAGCATGGCCACATCACCATTGTGTGTAATAAAGCATCCGTTATTCTCCTCTATTGTGTCCTGGGATATGGCCTTGGGCACCTTCATTGTGGTTTTCATGGCCAGAAACCTGCCTGACAGATTCAGTGAATCCAACTTCATGACATTCAGCATGCTGGTGTACTGTAGTGTCTGGGTCACCTTTATCCCTGTCTACCACAGCATGAAGGGGAAGGTCATGGTAGCTCTGGAGGTCTTCTCTATCTTGGCCTTCAGTGTTGGGTTCCTGGGCTGCTTCTTTGCACCTAAATGTTTCATTATTTTATTAAGACCTGATAGAAATTCTCTGGAAAATTTCAGGGTGAAGACACCAGTATGACTTCATAAGTATTAACTGATGCCTATACAAAAGTGGAAGCACTGAAGATAACAGTGTAATGTTCTATGAAAGCAACAATGTATAATATGAGGTCTTCCAAAAAGAAGTGTTTTTACATTTCTTTGTAATAATGTCAGAACAGGACAATTTCAGGAAATATGTTTCAAACTTTATCTTTGGTTTCCTTTGTTTCTTTCCTGCCCTTGAGTCCAAAATTCATCTCTGTGTATGTGTAAGTGTATTTATAAAATTACACTTCATATTTTTCTATTGTAGTTGATGTCTATTTATATAAATTATTAATTAGTTTTCCAGATCTTCATGAAATTTTCTTTGGATGTCTGGATAGACAGTGGAATACAAGATGACTGTACATGACCTGGCAAAGTCATTAAGAAAAATTATCCCAAGCCATATAAACAAGGCAAAGTGTCAGAAACTCAAAAGGAGGTAATGAGAAACATGAACACTTAGGACATAAAAACTGAGAGTGGTTTAGAAGAAAATGAGCAAAACATTAGCTCCATAGCTCTGTGCTTGGATTAGCACCCAGAAGACTCATGCTAAGGTAAACCACTTGGATCCATTGATAAGTGACTGGCTGTTTAACCCACAGGATAGTACCACCACACTCACAAGCTTCCAAAGGAGATGCACATTTGGGGAGAAAATTTTCTCTTGCTATTTCTCATCAATGGAAAAGAATACAATGTTGTCACATTGAGCCTCAGATGGCAGGGGCTGGGCAACATTTTGAAATACTGTTATATAAAAACTGAGCTATTTCCAGCACTCTGGAGGCAGAAGCAAGTGGATCTCTGTGAGTTCAACACCAGCCTGGACTATACAGTGAGCTCCAGGCCAGATAGGACTAAAAAATGGAGAGCCTGTCCCCCAAAAAGACAAAAAGAAAAGAAAAGAAAACAAACAAACAAACGAACAACCCTGAGCTATAATGGAACCTTGAATGGGAACAAGTGCAGGACAATGAGATTGATAGAAAAACAGGCAGTAATGGGTGGGAGCTTTGCAGAGCTGGAAGGCCAGATGCTAACAAAATAAATATTTCAGCCACAGACACCTGGAGTCTTGAAGCAAGTAGTGGAACACACAGGGAAAGGTAGACCTATACTCACTTGGGGTTAACAGCTCTAATCCACTGAAAACACTGGTGTCTGATAGTTTTCAGCCTAAAGTCAGAGGGTTGATCAAGCTGTGCAACCTCTTGTGTGACATTCACTATAGTAGAGCCTCAAAACTCTGAAGATCCACGATTTGGCATGATGTGCACAGTTGCCTCTTTCCAGATGAGGGATGGATAGATAAGAGGTCTTCAAAGTATTAAAGGTCCATCCTGCACCCTTGCAGATCTAGTCTTCTTCCTGGCCCACATGCCAATATCTATAAAGAAAGCAGCAGCTGGAACATTAGCTGTACCCAAGGGTTTTGATGTAGGGTTTAGGGGAAAATGAGAAAACTTGTTCACTCAACAGACTGCAAAGTAAAGCAGTCTCTGGTATACAAAGGAGGGATGATTCAATGTGAACCTTTAGATTCAGGTTTCAGGAGGCCTCAGGCATTTGTGAAATATATGGACTACAAAAACAAGCAGGAAAGACAAGAATAAACAACTTAAGTGACATCCCTCTCCATAAAGCCAGAAATTCCATTTTTTTGTCAATGTAATTTTTTTGGTATTTTTTTGAGACAGGGTCTCCCTTTAGTCCCAGCTATCCTGGAGCTCACTCTGTAGACCAGGCTGGCCTTGAACCCACAGAGATCTGCTTGCCTCTGCCTCCAGAGTGTTGGGATTAAATATGTGTGCCACCATGCCCAGCTTTCAATGTAATTTTTATTAAAATTTTGTGTATTTCATGTAATACAATTATTCATATATAGATCACCTCGCGTACCTGTACCACCCATAGACCACCCACAGGATTGCATGCGTTCTGTCATATTTGGTTAGGCATATAGAGTCAAGTTTCCATACCCAAATGTCCTCACTGTGAATTCATCCACTGGAGTCTGCTCACCCAGTTTATCATCATTCCCTTAAAGAAAGTCATCATTTCCCTGCCCAGCAGTGATAGCTGCCACTAGTTCCTCAATTAAATTGTGGCCTCCTGTCCATTTCCCCAGTTCTCTGCCAGTTTTTCTATGATTGGTTTGGGACAAGTCCTGAGGATGCTGTCATTCATTGCCCTAAGTACATATTAACAACTTCCCAGGTTCCTCTAAGACTCCATTTCCTTCAAGTCATGAATCACCCCCAGCTCTTACAACCTTCCTATCCTCACTTCAATGCTCTCTGAGAATTGGGAGGGTAATGATTAATATAAGAGTCCTAGCCATGGATATGCATGCTGCAGACTCTTATTCTCTACACTTTGGGCAACTGTGGCTTTCTGTTTTATCCTCTTCTGTGGCATGAGGAAGCTTCACTGAGAAAAGTTGAGGAATGCATTGGTATTCTCGGTACCCCTTGTTCCCCTTCTTAGGTGTAGTTGTTTCATTATATATTTGTCATTCAGGGCTGGGTCTCCCACAGACATTTATACTTTGTGTGTGACCAGTTGTAGAACTCTGTAATTAATAGTCTTCATTTGTTGCTAAAGAGTCTTCTTTTGATGAGTGGTGACTGGTATACTTGTCTGCAAATATAAGGATGCATATTTAACACATAGAAAGAAGTTATATTTCTCTCTGGTTGTGGCAGTTATAGGATTCTCTGTAGGGTCTATTACTGCTATAGCCAGGGGCACTTGGCAGTCTTTACAGTGCTACACATGAATCCTCTCCCATTGAGCAGACTTTATATTTACATAGATAGCTATAGACTAACCCTGAGATAAAAGTGCCACTTCTATACAGGTATAGTTTGCTATTCTGGTCATTGATGAGGTTACTAGACTTTAAATTTGGTATTGAATAACTGAAAAATATTCTCCCTTAGCAGCTTGGACAGTTTCGTCCAAAATTATGAGAGCTAGTCTTCAAGGAGGAGACTTCCAGGTTAGGCCAGCATCATTGCTTCAAATCCTGGTTCTGAAGTATGTCTTGTATTCAGGAGTAGGTTCTTAATTTCAATTTCTGGGAGGTAATTAAGGGCCGTGGCAATAGCTTGTGCCATTTTGAGAATCTCTTGAACTAGTATGTGTGGGGTGTTTCATTTATTCCCAGGACGATCCGTATGGAAAATACGCCAAGGAAAGCACACCATATGGACGCATGTTAAGGTCCAAATACAGAGAGCTTTATTCCAAGATGTCCAGTTTATATAGACAACATGACTCAACTCCCAGGCCCATATCCTAAAACTTTTCATCACTACATCCTACCCCATGGTTGTGGCCAGGGAGGTCCCATTGGTTTAGAATGCCACCCATCTTAACTAAATTTTCCCACATCTTGCCCTTTAAATTTTATTATTTATTTTATATTTTTGAGAGGCAGGTGAGCCCATGGAAGAGGCTAACAACACAAAGGAACCTGAGTTTTGTATATCCAGCTGCTCAAGCCTGCTTTGAGTGCCAGGCAGTGTGGTGCAGATCAGACCTGAAATGTGATTTTTACACTAAGGCCAATAATTATCCAAAAAAAAAAAAAAAAAAACCCACCGTGAAGTGAACCAACTTTCATCATAAGCAATGGATGTGAGTAACATTCATGTAAAACCAATTAGCGAGTATATATTCAAATGTGGAACAAACCGAGGTTCCCATAGTCCAATTGGACAAACTTGTATGCACAAGTATGTTGATCAAATAAGAGTCCAGACTATATTGATGTAGTCTCACAATTTACCCCATTCCCCAAAGCCCTTACATTCTATCATGCCTCCTCCTCCACACATTTTTCCCTAGGCTTTGGGAAAGGGGCACAAGTGGGTGAGAAGCAAAGCAGTCTACTTTCTCTGGAGATGTCATTTTGGATTCTAGTCTGTTCAGGTTGTTTCCCTTCATGGGTTGACAGTCTATCCAGGGGTGCCTTTTTATTTATTTTATTTATTTTTATTTATTTATTTATTTTTTTTTTGGTCTTTTCAAGACAGGGTCTCCCTGTAGCCCCAGCTGTGCTGGAACTTACTCTGTAGTCCAGGCTGGCCTTGAACTCACAAAGATCTGCCTGCCTCTGCCTCCTGAGTTCTAGGATTAAAGGCATGCACCATCATGCCCAGATCAAGGGTTCCTTTAAAATCCTAACAAAGCACAAGCAATTAGATTTACAGGCATTTAAAGAGTACTAATTATTATGGCAAGCTAAGTTGTGGACATAGACACAGATATTTGGATGGTATGCTAATCCATGATCTGTGGCTTTTCTGTAAAGGGTGACATGTTCTTATTGTGGCTTATAACGTCTCCTAACCACTAGAGGACATAAGCTTATGGCATCAGCCATGAGTTATTCCTGTTAAGTCGACCTTAGAGGGTAAGGGCCAAAATTTTGCACCTTCAAATCCCTCTTGCCAAATCAGATTGGAGCTTTAAGTATGGTTGTTTAACCTCCAAGAGGGTCAGTTGAATGCTTTCCTATATAACACATAAATAAAGCTTCAACATTGACTTAAATACTCTTTATAAATCATTAATTGTTGTTGCAAAACATTCTGACTAATAGTGAAAACTCATGACAGGAACCTAAAGGTAGTAACTGCAGCAAAGTCTAGGAAAGGATGCTGCTTACTGGCTTGTGTTGCTGGCTCATGTTTAACCTATTATATACACTATAGAAATATCTGGCCAAGGATGGCTTTGCCCACAATGGGCTCAGACCAGTCCAATGAAGGCAATTATTGATTTGCCTTAACTCAGGTGTGTGAAGGTGACATTAAACCTATCCAGTAAAGCATACAATTTTTTCTTTAACATAGTCTGGGAAACAAACCCAATGTAATAAAGAGGCTAAAAACAATACCTTCTAGGACTATCTCAAATGATGGCCATGTTACTTGTCCCCAGATTTTGAATTACAGCTTTGAGAACAAAAAAGAGAGAAGGACATTGTCATATAACTAGAGAAGGCAGGAAATGCTTAAATCAAGCTTATGAGAACTGGTTTCATTCAGACTTTTTTCATGTCGTCCCCAGAAGGGAAACCTTTTATTATTAATATTAATAAATATTAATAAAAATATTAATAGTAACATGTGTCAACAATAATAGATATATACCAGAGTTTAGGAGCTAATGTACAAACAGCAAGTCACAATAAACATACAAGAAATTAAAGACTAGATCTGCAACACATTTAAAGAAAACAAAAAGTATGTTTCACTCTCAGTGCAAAAAATAGTTTATAATCCTTACCAAGTGATTTTTATCAAATGTTCATTCTATTAATCCACTGCATCCATAGGGTGTTAACACTTTGCTTATCATTTTTTGCCAACTGTAGCTTTTTGTAAGTAAACCAGAATAAACACTTTTACCAGAGAAGTAGTAAATTATTAATACTGTTTAAGGGACCTAAAGTTTCCCCAAATTTTAGTCCATGCTATTGATCCTATCAGATCAAAAGCACTTTCGAAGCTGAATATGTTACAAAGAAAATAATTTTGGTTCACAAAAATATGCAGTGTTCTCAAAATTCAACAGTTGCCCATTAACACAAACCTCTAAAGCTTATAAGAGTTGGAAGATAAGTTTCACAGTAATGTATATTTACCTTTAATATATTATTATGATATTTATGTAACAATAGTGCTTTTCAGTGTTCACAATTTACAGCTTCAGTTTGTACATATATAACCAAGGAACATAAGGGACAATTCTTTTTGTTTTTTTTTATTTTTTTTATTTTTAAGGGATTCTACAATACAATGACACAGTTGTTTGCAGATAGCATTGATGTCACTCATTATGTCATACAATCAGGTAATTGGTGCATTTTGCAAGTATCTATGTCCAAATTTTGAACAGTCCAAGGTTCCCATAGACCAGTTGGAGAAGCTTGTATGCACAGACATGTTG
>VZQC01012408.1:878425-945619 GCA_009823505.1 Rhizomys pruinosus | reverse complement strand
AAAACGGTAATGTATCCGAGTTAAATGGAGATATAAATCGCTGTTGTCCACATTTGTTTTACATAAAATTTGTAGAGCAATAACTCTGGGATTGGCACATACAAATGTTCTCTATAGTTTCTCTGTTGTACAGTATCAACTTGTAGCATTCTCTTTAAGATGATTTAACATAAAAATTAAGTTTGCTCCCCAAGTTAATCATATATAGCCACCCTACACCTATTTCTTATAGTCTGCTGCCAACTTTTTCTTCTTTCGCCTTCAGACTTTGGGGTTTCACGTTGAGGTCTTTGATCAATCCGCAGTTGACTTTTATACAGGGCAAGAGATAGGGGTTTAATAACATTCTTTTACAATTGCCAACACCACTTGCTGAAGATGCTGACTTTTCTCCATTGTGTCTTCTTGGACCCCTTGCCAAATATGAGATGGCTGAAATTGTATGTGCTCAGGTATGGATCTTCAGTTTTGTTCCATTAGTCAACAGGTTTGTTTTTGTACCAGTACCAGGTTGTTTTTATGACTATAGCCCTGTAGTATACTTTGAAGTCTGGTATAGAGATCACTCCTGTGTAGCTCTTTTCACTCAGGGTTGTTTTGGCTATTCACGGGCTTTTGTTTTTCCAAATGAATTTAAGGACTTTTTTTTTACCAAGCCTGGGAAGAAGCTCTTGGGGATTTTGATTGGCATTGCGTTAAATCTATACAAGAGTTTCGGTATAATGGACATTTTTACAATGTTAATTTTCCCAATCCATGAGCATGGGACATTTTTCCATCTTCTGATGACTTCTTCAATTTCATTCTTTAAAGGTTTGAAATTTTTTTCTCCTTCCTGTGCTTCCGCTGGTCTCAGGAGATCTCAGATCTCAAGACTCACACAATACCTTTAATACCAGCTGGGAGGATAATTCGGCCCCCACAGCCACAAAAGCCAATTAAGCCAAAGAAAACTGGATTAATGGATTAACTAGGCTAAGTCAATCAACAATCAGCCTTGCTGAAGCACTCAGTTCCTACCTGCCTTCCTGTGCTTCTGCTGGCCTCAGGAGATCTCCTATTAAGGTTCTTTTTAGAATAACATAGAATACCTGGGCTTGGTGGCTCACGCCTTTAATCATAGCACTCAGGAGGCAGAGGCAGGCGAATCTTTGTGAGCTCTTGGCCAGCCTGGTCTACAGAGTGAGTTCCATGACAGTTGGGGCTACAGGGAGACCCTGTCTTGAAAAGGCCAAAAAAAAAAAAAAAAGAATATTAGAGATTAGCCCTTTAATTTTAAGTTTGAAAAGCAAAATAATATATTAACTTAGTGCTTGAATCTGTGCCTCTGTTTTTAGCCTTGGTGGATTTATTGGGCCAGATTTTTACTTTAATAAAAGACAGCTGTATTATTTTTTACTGATGTAATTGGTCATTGGGAGAAATCCCAGCCATTATAGTACCTGGCCTTGATACATATTTAATAGATGTTTTTGAGAAATAAAATATCCTTCTAAGAGATTTTATGTCTCTTAATGTAATGAAGAAGTTAAGCTGTCATTTGGAGGGCATAACATTAATTTTACCTTATTTTAGGAGAATTTTTTTTTTCTGAAAACCATAGTACCACATATATACCCATCTGGGAACTGATGTCCTGAGGTTTATTGTTGATGAAGAGATGAAATACTTTTAAAACTAAATTATCTTGTAGATAAAAAGGAATGTTAGAGATAACATTATAAAAAGATATTAGATATACATTAATGTCAAGACTGGTACCTAGAAATTTAGCATGGATAAGAAGTAAAAGTAACTTGTAATTTACATAAATTTACGTGTGACCAAATTTTTATGTTGACAGTATTAGACCAATTTTTTTAAACAACATAAGTAATTTGGATTACCATTATCCAAAGTGTGAATAGATTTTGAACATTGGTAAAAATAATTAGAGGAACCTTGAATAAATATACATTGTGATTTTAAGTTACCTGATTAGGACTGGATCCTGTAGAAATAAAGTTTAAACATATATAATGTTAACCTTTATATATATTACAATTTTTAATGTATAACTTTAAGGTATAGATTTTATAGAATGGGTTCTACAGATCCTATTGTGTGTTGGGGGGTCACATACAGTAGGTGTCAGTACATACTTAATAAAACTTTGAACTACTATCTGTGCAGATTTATATCTACCCATTATAAATCAATTAATTAATTAGCTGTTCAAATAAATTGGCAGACCTGAGTTAGGGAATAATCAATTTTGGTTTTAGTGTTAGCCTTTAGTAAATCTGTGTAAATAGAAAAATCACACAAAATAATTTTTAACCAAAACCTAAAAATGGCAAATAGTTGTTAGAGAACATAAATTAGTTTTAATTTTTGTTAGAGCAAGTTGGATTGAAAATCATCATACAAAGGTGATATAAAATTCAAGTAGACATGAAATAAATTGGCTTGTTATTTTGTTCGGCAGTTGGTTACAGACCACGTGATCCAGGGGCCTGTGAATTTTAAAAATGACAACAAATCTAAAAGGCTCCAAAATTATTTAAGACTTTTCTATTAATAAATTTTAGAATTGTTTAGAATCCTCCATTGTTTGATTTTGATATGCCTAGGACTTTTTAATTGATCAGTTGTGCACAACTCATTTAAAGATGTTGTTGGGTACCCATGTATCAGATTTAGAGAAGGACACTTGAGATGGAATATAAGTGACCAAATTTTAAATGGACATTTTAAATATTATGTCAAGATAAAAATTGATGTGCAAGGAGCAGTAAATTTACCTTACTTATGAACAAGTATTATGAGAAAGAACACAATAAATTTTAAAGGTACATTTTCTTTGAATATCTTTTGTAAAAGTCTGAATCAAAAAGAGACCTGGATTTGGCAACAGACTCAGAGCACCTTGGGAAAGGTAGATTTTCATCCTGGAAGAAAAGGAAATGAAAAGTGCCCACGAGAGGAAATTGTCATGACTGTGACAGGCCCACGGAATTCTGGGAAATGTAGTCCTGCACTTGAAACTGGTGTGCTTTGCTTTTTCTTTCCTGAGAAATGATTTTGGTTATAAATTTTCGCAGCTCTGAGTTGGGTCTAGATTAGTGGGAAATGACTGTAAAAGAAGGTGTTAGTTATGACTCGTCCAATATAGTCTTTCTGTATCTAAGAATGAAGGTGTTCCTGGCCCTTGAAAGGAAAGTGGCTTCGAATGCAGTGCATAGGATGTTGTTTGAGGTGATTGTGGCTGGGTAGGCTGAGCAAGGGTCCACTTGGCTGCTGGCTATGCCTGGCCCTGGTCTGACTCCAGTCTCATCTGGGTCCCCACTCGGCTCCCTGAAGGCCCTGCTGGCTCCCAGTCCAGTGCTCTGGCTCCTCCATGCACCTGGGGCATGCCACCCGCCCCTCTCTTAGCTGGGACTGTAGGACAGCCGCAGCCACACCTGCCTTGTTTTTAATAGGCATGACTGTTACCCATTATAAAGAAAAATAGGAAATGCTAGTGGTTATGGCAGAGACAATTCAAAGATTACCCTCTCGTGGAAAGGAGACTTTTCCCATGGATATAGACCACAGCCTGACCATACAGAGGAGAGATACTGAAATCAGATTAAAAGATTAATTTCTCATTGCAAAAAGAATTTTTCCATGCAGATCGACCACTGCTAGTCATATGCTACCCTGATTGTGCATCAGTGCGGTACCTCCCTGCATTCATGGTAAAACCCTCCGAGATTTTTCCCTCACATGGGAGAAAAAGGGCTGAGAGAGACAGTCAGAGAAATACCATTTTTGTTCTTCCTTTGGTGGAAAATCATGGCCTGCATTGTATGCGCCAGTTGCTGGTAATTTATAGTCCTTGTGTCACTTGTGACTGCATTCCACATACTTTTCTTCTCTCCATGAAAGCTTCAAGTCTGTCCCCTGCCTGAATGCAAACAGCATTTAGGCTTACTTCCTGGCAAGGAGAGGGGAAGGGTGCCATGGGGAGCTTACTCAATTGAATAGAAAGACAAGGAAAACAAGGACAGACATACAGACAGGGACTCATAGGGTGAGGTCCAGGAAAATATATTCACTGTTTATTCATGCCAGCAGTGTATTTATATATCAAATGTTATTGTGCTCTGGGCAAGGAAGTAGGGGCAGGCGGAAGGGAGGGGTGATACACCTTGGCTCTAATGGGGGGGTGCAGAGCTACTGTTTGTGCAACACGTAAACTAGAGGTGCGATATTTTGCTCAATGCCACAAGGGAAGGGGCCATCTGGTACTGGAACTTTGCAGAGATAGGCCGACACAAGAAAACACTGTAATATCCAAGCCTTACAGAGCTACAGACAACTCAGAGAGATATCAGATAACACTTCAGAGGTTTTACGGGACAAGTCTTACAGTCCTGCCTTGAGCCAGGCAAATTTTCATCCCTACATTTCCACACCTTCTCTGCCTAGAAAACATCTAGACATTTCCTCTCAGTACAGAGTCAATAACCCCCAGCCTTCTCAGACATGCACATTCATCTTGCCTACATGCCTCTTACTGGCTCCAATATGCTTGATGCATCCTTTTACTCAAAAACAACTCTCACTAACACCTAAGGCCCAGCCCAGTGATCAGATGGGATTGGGAATAAGGCAGAGACTTTAAGCACCAGGAGATTCCACTCTCTAGCCAGACTGTGTCCATGGCACACAACTTTGTGGCCAGGAGCTGTGAGTCTTTTGGGGACCTGCCCAATTCTAAGAACTATTTCAATGGAGACAGCTACCCTGTATTTATTTTCTCTAACCACATGTTATTTACATCAGGTGGACAATTACCAATAGTCACATACACATGTCTAATTTCCATGCATGTGGGAATTACCAACACACACATGCTTTCATTTTTTGTGCATGTTTTCATCTTTCTGAGACAGTGTCTCACTTTAGTCTCAGCTGTCCTGGAACCTGCTCTGTAGACCAGGCTGTCCTTGAGCTCACAAAGAACTGCCTGGCTCTGACTCCCATGGACTGGGAATAAAGTTGGGCACCACCAAACTCGGTCATAAGGGGCAACAAAACTACCCCACCCAAAACAGTAGCCAGTCCAAGAATTCATTTCCAGCCCTGAATCTGGTCCATAGAGGTCTCAAAAAATAGATTATTCCAAAGCAAGCAAGTTACCTTCTTGAAAGCAAACATAACCCAAAATCTCATCTTAGAAAATAGGATCCTTAAACAGTCAACTAAGAGATTAATTCCTATAAAATTTACCACCTGTTGTGAAGCATTTGATACACTCAGAGACAGTAAATTTAGAGATTTTATAGTATCCAAATTTTAGGCCTTTAAATGCATTTATAATATCAAATTTTAAAGTTTGCATATGTGTATCTAGTCTGGCAAGCCAAAATGAATGATTCTGTGTGCATAAAGGATAGAAACTTGAAGTGGCCACTTTGTTTGACAGAACCAACATGAGACAATTATAATGACTGAATTATAAACACAGAAAGTTTAGAGGCACACTTAGACACATGGAGCTTGCTTTCATTAGTCACCAGCATGGCTACCTTGCCTGTAGGAGAGATAGCATTAGTATGGGGGATTGGAGTTGGGATTGGAGGAAAGGAAAGGTTAGAAAGAAGCAGTCTGTCCCATAACGTCCATCAAAGTCTAATGAACACTGAGAACAATCAACACAAGACACAAAACAGAGAAACCAACACTCAGGTCATGGCATGACTGAAGACACACAAAAATCCAAATGCTTGGTTTTGGTTGGGCAAGCACTTCATTTGGCTCTGCACTAGAAAAACTTATTCTATTGGGCAGGCACCTCATCTGGCTCTGCACTAGAAAAACTTATTCTGTTGTGTGGGCACCTCATTTGCCTCTGCACTAAAAAATACTTATTCTGTTGGACAGGCACCTCATTTGCCCCTGGGTCAGAATTGTTTTTCTGAGCAGTTCAGCTTTTGACCCACCAGTGTGTCCACTATAGGCCAATTATAGCCACAGTTTCCAGATGTCTCAAGGTTTGATTGAAACAAGAGCACAGAGAAGACAAATGACAGATGACAACACTGAGGCACTTACTGTCCAGGATTAGACTCTTTGGATCGATGTCCTGAGGGTCTGGTGGTTCCTGGATGGATTAGCCTCCATATGTTATGCCCAGATCACTGGGACCCCTGAAAGACCACCAGGAAATGTAACTCTGATGTAAATACAAAGAGTCTTTAATTGAAGCTCAAGTTTAGTCATCCACCCTCCTGAAGCAGCAGGCTAGGAGAAGTGGTGCCACAACTAGGGGGGAGTCTCTTTTAAAGGAAAAACTGAAAATGGGGAATTTTGCAGTTTTGCATTTTCTTATTGATTCATAGGGACTGAGGAAGCATGATTCTTAGACTGACAGGTTGGGGCCACCTGGAGGCTTTTGGTGGCACCATGGAGGGAGATCTTTACACTCATTGGGTACATCCTGGCAGAAGAGCAAACATGTTTAACCTTCAGTCTTTCCCTGTTCATTATTTTCAACAAACAACCTTTGGTCCTTCCTTGCTAGCTATTGAGATATTGTGTGGTTTTTCCTGGAATCTGAGTGTGGGTGTGTATTTCCACAAAATAGAAAAATGGAGTCTATCTTGTTCCCTCATAACTGGTCCCTATTTACATTCCCCCATTCCTGTGCATACTCTAGAGACCAATCTTGGTGGTTCCTGTGAAAAGCCTTAATTTGCATCAGAAAGAAGTAGGCTCCAGCCTTGGCTGAACCATAGAACTACCTGGAGAAAATTTGCATATGAATGAGTTAAACTGGAACTGAACCTGAGAAACTGGTTCCTCACAGCAGGAGATGAAGTCAAGTCCCCCCCCCCACTTTGGAAATTAAAAACACAAAGTTTTATTTTAGACCTGTAAAACTATGAAAAATGATTCCCATGCCAAGCATGGCTAATAAGCCTTGATATTCAACTCAGTTGAAGTCACTGGATTTCATAGGCTGCAGGAGTGACCAAGAAAGGAGGCACATGCTTGGAGGGAATGGGATACTTTCTCTGAGGCAAACCAGAGCCTAGCAGTTTTCCTCAATGTGTACAAAGCCACATGTTCCCAGATCACCCTCCTATCCACTGAAACCAGCAGGAGAGAAGGCTCCACCACAAAAGATAGATATTAGGAAAGAGAGAGAAGAAAGGAAAAAGGCATAATTTAGAGGTTCACATACCTAATTTGTCAGGGTTTCCTCCAGGCCCATGTCTGTGCACCATTTGTGGGGTGTCCTATTTATTCCCAGGAAAATCCATGCAGAAAACATGTGCAGGAAAGCACACCACACAGATGCATGTTAAGGTCCAAATAAAGATAGAGCTTTATTACAAAATGTCCCATTTATATAGACAGTGTCAGGTTGTGAGCTCCAGAAGCCCATTGGAATGCAGAAACACCTAACATCCATGTTGCCCAAGAACCTGCTGTACCAGGCATAGCCTTTGGCTATGCTAAAGCAGGCCACCACCAATTACTCAGGAATCTTCTGCCTTGCCTTCCAACCCACTCCACCCTCAATGAATCCCACTCCCGCCTTCTCCCTTAAATTCCCAAGCCAGACGCCATTCTGTGCTTGGTTCTATCTTTCCCCTGATTCTAGCCCTGGCTACCCTGAATTAAACTTTGCTCCAAAGAACTTAGACCTCGTGGCCTTTCATTCCAGGGGGAGGGTGCTATCACCTTACAGACAGCATGACTCAACTCTCAGGGCCAAATCCCAAACCTTTTCCTCACTACATCCCACCCCATGAGTGTAGCCAGGGAAGTTTCATTGGTTTAGAATGAGACCCATCTTAACTAAATTTTCCCTCAATGCTGGCCAAAAACTCAAAGGGAGTTTTTGCTTTTATCACAGTCTACTTCTTGTTACATAGGCTTTGGCTATTCAAATGTGCTCGTTTATAGATACTATTTGTCTATTTTTCACTATACTTTAGAATTAATACATTTTATGCCACTTTTTCACAGCACCTATGCATTGTTTACTTTTCATGTCTCTTGCCCTGTGTAATCCTCACACCCCTGTATAAGAACCTCCATTTTTCTATTTTCCTCTTACAATTCCTGTCTCCTATCATACCTCCTCTTTGAGCTCCTTCATGACAATTCCTGTCTCCTATCATACCTCCTCTTTGAGCTCCTTCATGACAATTCCTGTCTTCTATCATACCTCCTCTTTGAGCTCCTTCTCCTTTACCTTTGTCATTTCTTTCCATTTTCCTGGCTCCTGCAGTTGTATCAGGTTCTATACTCACATATAAAGATTTAGTGCTAACATCCACAAATGAAAAAAACAAAACAAAACATGTTGTTTGTTCTTCTGAGTATATGGTGTAAGGTTATGGCGCACTCCCCCTGGAATGAAAGGCCACGAGGTCTAAGTTCTTCAGAGCAAAGTTTAATTCAGGGTAGCAGGGGCTAGGCTCAGGGGAGAGGTAGAGCCAAGACCAGAATGGCATCTGGTTTGGGAATTTAAGGGAGAAGGTGAGAGTGGGATTCAGTGAGATTTGGGGTGGGTAGCACACTCTGCAGGAGTCTGGCTTTCAAAAAGGCAGAAGATTCCTGAATAATTGGTGGTGGCCTGCTTTAGCATAGCCAAAGGCTGGCCTGGTAGAGCAGGATCCTGGGCACCACTGGTATCAGGTGTCTCTGCATTTCAGTGCCTCTGGAACTCACACCCTGTCATATGGTACTTCACTAGTGTAAGTATTTGTAGTTCTATCCATTTGCCTGCAGAAAGAGTTCATCTTTTTTTTTTTCCTTTTTTATTTTTTTTTGAGACATCATCTCCCTATAGCCCAACATGGCCTGGAACTTACTCTGTAGTAGACCAGGCTGGCCTTGAACTCACAAAGATCTGCTTGACTCTGCTTCCTGAGTGCTAGGATTAAAGGTATGCAGCACCATGCCTGGCTTAGAGAAGGTTCTTAGCTGCCTTGTGGGTGCTGGGAATTGAACCTGGGTCCTCTGCAAGAGCAGTCAGTGCTCTTAACTGCTGAGCCATCTCTCCAACATGAGTTCATCTTTCTTTACTGCCATTGAAACCAGTAATGTGAATGGCATGCTTTTCAAGAACTCTTTCACCAATTGTTTGTTTTTGGTAAAGAGAAAGTCTGATGATATTTGTAAATTGAATTTGTAACCTGTAAACCATTTCTAGGACATTTTTGTAAAAGTTTTTATAGCTCTTACATACAATGTCATGCCATCTACAAATAGGAATGAATTGAGCCATTTTTCCAATTAAAACTCCTTTATTTTCTTTATATTGTATTATTGAACTAAGTAGAGTTTGAAACAAGAGTAGACAGCCTTGACTTTGTTCATGATTTTAAAGGGAATGCTTCCAGATTTTCTCTTGAATGGATTCTTTGAGGCACAAAAAAGAAACTTCACAAGTGAGTGATGCAGATATCACAGAATGAGAGAGATTCTGTAGCAGTACATTCAACAGAGGTTTACTTATGAGATTATTCACGAATTCAGTCTCAACACAAGAAGTACAAGCAGTACAGTTTAAAAAGTGGCCTATAGAACTAAAAAGATTTACAAAAGAAGAAATACAATGGGCTAGGAGATACTTTTAAAAGTGCTCAACGCTTGGCATGGGGGAATGTGCGTGTAGTCCTTGCCTGAAACAGGTAGAGGCAAGCAGATCTCTGGGAGTTCAAGGCCAGCTTGGTCTACATAATGAGTTCCTGGATAGCTGGGGCTACAGGGAGATCCTGTCTCACAAAAAGTTCTCCTGGCTACCATAATATTCCTTTCTGTTAAAACTAATTCTCACCTCAGAAACTTGACTTTCTGGCTTGTCAAAAGCCAGTTTGGGTTTACAGTTCAAATGTCTTTAATACAGTGTCAGATAATTGCAAAATATCTCCTACAGGACTATGGCATTACTGCTCCATTTTAATTAAAAAAAAAAAAAAAGCAATGAGGGGCTGTAGGAATGAAACTTTGCCTGGCTTGAGGCAAGAACTTGTAAGACCTGTCCTGTAAGACCTCTGAGGAGAGATATCTGATATCTCTGTGGGCTTTCAGTTGCCTCTGTGAGATATCTGTAGCTCCGTAACGTTCAGGATATTACAATATTTTCTTGCTTCACTTATCTCTGCAAAGTTCCAGGACCGGATGGCCCCTTCCACTGAGGCACTGACCAAAATGTCACACCTCTAGTTTACCTGTTGCACAAACAGGAGCTCTGTAGCCCCCTGATTAGAGCCAAGGTGGTTCACCCCCCCCTTCCACCTGCCCCCCACTTCCTTGCCCAGAGCATAGTAACATTTGGTATTTAAGGACACTGCTGGCATAAATAAAGAGAGACTATTCTTCCAGAACTTGCCCTCTGAGTCTGTGTCTGCATGTCTGTCTTTGTCTTTTATAGTATTTCTATTCCATCAGGTAACACTCTTGTCATCCCCTCCCCCCCCTCCTTGCCAGAGCTAAGCCTAGAGACTGTAGTCCTTCAGACAGAAGGCAGCCTTGAAGCTCACAGTCCTGTGGAACCACCAAATCTTGTGCAAGAGAGGGAAGAAGATCCTGTGGATAGCAGCCATGTGTGTACAGAGGGCTATTTAGACAACAATAACCCCTACAAGTTCCCCCTCTTTTTTTCATACCACCTAAGCATTATTCTCTCTCTCTCTCTCTCTCTCTCTCTCTCTCTTTCTCCTTTCTCTTCATCTCTTTCAGTCTCTTCATCTTTATGTCTAATCCTTTTTTCTCCCTCCACAGTTAAGGAACCTTGAATCCCCCATCTCCCTCTTGATAATAACTGTCTCCTAGATCCCCCCTCTCAAGCTCCTTTTACTCCTTTACACCCATGCTTCCTTGTAAATCCTCCATCTTCTGCACCCACTTAAATACCCCCCACCAATTTACCCATTTTATTCTTGGTGAAACCTGTTTCATACATTCCTTCTCTATGTATATTTATAGACAATATGCCATTCAACAGTTATGAAAGAAGCTTCTTTTGCTACAAACTATTAAATATTTCCACAACTGATTACACACATTATAAGTGTCTGTGACATGCCCAACCCTAATTGCCACATCTACCATGGAACTTCTACACCTAAGACAGACTTTAGCAGAACAAATTGTTGAAAGAATCTCCCAACTCTCATCAGTGAAGCTTCCTCATGCAACAGAGGACAATAAACACAAAAGGCCACAACTGGCCATAATGTAGAGAACCACACAGCAGAGGGACTGTCCCTGGAGAAGACTTCTATATTAAACTTTGTCTATACAGGGCTCAGGGACCACTGAGGAAGAGGGGACAAAACCAATGTAAGAGCCAGAGGAGGAAGTGCATGACTATAAAGAAACAGAGTCTTAGCAGGGCATGGAGGCTAATGCCTTTGTCCTCTGAAGTTTATAGTCTGGTGTTCCTTTAACTGTGTATCACGTGTGTGTGCTGCCTTCAACTTTATTTTCTTCTCCCTTGGTCCAAGGCTAGCAGCTCTGTGGTATTGCAAGCCTTGCACTTTCCCTGACCAGCTGAGTAACAGTCCTAGCTTGATCCCCAGAAGGGAGGATGAGGGAAGTGAGAAGCAAGACCCTGAGAGAAAGACAGGTTCATAGAGACCAGAAGTAATTCCACAAGGGGGAAACTCCATTTACTGTTGTAACTCTGGGCTTTATATACAGAACCTTGTTGGGGTCTGGGACACACAGAATTGAGGGTTGGGACAGGCAGGACCACAGACCATATGGTCTAGATCACTATGGGAAAGTGACAATGCTTTGCTCAAGGCATCAAAAACAGTTTGGCTTTTGGCACATATCACAAGTAAGCAGGATCTCAGCAGAAATCCAGGCTTGAAGGCTGCTTGCTGACTGTATAAGTGGTCCTGACAACTGTCTTAACAGTGTGTGGTGGCTAATACCTTTAATCTCAGCACTCCAGAGTCAGAGGCAGGAAGATCTCTGTGAATTGAAGGCCAACCTGATCTACATAGTGAGGTCCAAGACAGCTGGGACTAAAGGGAGAACCTGTCTCAAAAAAAAAAAATAAAATAAAAAAAAAAAAAAAAAAGGAAAAGAAAGAAAGAGTCTTACAGGCTCCTGGAACTTTTCTAATATGAACTTAGAGAAATGGTGTCAACATTCACAAGACCCATGCAAACTCAGACAAAACCCAGTATAGAACTAAGGGAAGTTCAGTCCAGGATGTCTTCCCCTGTTCTGTGAATTAAACTTTGGAACATTGAAACTGACTGGGGAAAAATTGATTGATAGAAAACATATATCTATTTAATCCCCAGCCTACAAAAAAAAAAAAAAAAAAAAAAAAAAAAAAAGGAGGACATAGCTTATAGATGAACTATTGGCAGCTGATCATTTGGTCTTCCTTAGGGAAGTGACACTAGACAGGCTGAACAGGCTCCAGTGGATGAACTCACATGGAGGGACATCTGGGTAAACAATCTAAATACAATAGGCCTGACCATTTAAGAAAAACATGCATGAAATCCTGTGGGTGGGGCATGGGTATGGCACAGATATTATTAAGGGGTTAAATATGATTAATCTGTATTGTATGAAATCAACAAAAATTCAATAAAATGTACAGAAATATTCTTAAAATCATTAAAATATTTATTTTCATATACACATATAGATAAAAAACTTTTTTTTTCTTTTTGAGACAGAGTCTGCCTATAGGCCCCAGCTGGTACTGAACTCACTGTGTAGAGCAGACTAGCCTTGAACTCACAGAGATCTGCCTGCTTCTGTCTCCTGAGTGCTAAATCCAGTTTCTTGGATACTTCTTATCACAACTAGAAGTTTTACAAATGGCCAGTATCATTTTTAAATATTAATTGGGTCTAAAATAACCCATGACCTGCCTGAGTGCCTCTTCCCAAGTTCCAAGACCTAGCATCACTGTCAACAAACATATTGTCCTCTCTTTCTCCAGCTTCTCTGCAGTCCCAGGAAGGATGAATTTTCCATACTCATCTTTGAGCTCTAGACTGTAACAATAATGAAAAGTTGCATAGCTGATGAAGTGAAAGCTTCCTGATTTAACTGTAAATATCTGGTTGGTTCCCAATTCTAAAACACATATAACAATGAGGGAGACAGATGTAGTAAAGGTACTTTGGGATCATCATCATGGGACCTGCGGAACAGGAAGAGAGTCAATTGTAAAGCTCAAATATGTAAATTACTGTCAACACTGACAGTAAGGGACTGAATTCAGCATCTTTCTGGGCATTTGGGCAGTGTTTCATTGGTTCTGTCTCTCTATATAATGTACAAATCTTACAGCTGTTGAAGATTCTGCACAGGTTAATAGTGTGAAGACATGCATGGGTACACAGTGAACAGAACCACAAACTCCCTGTGGCTTGATGGACACTGAGTCTGGGGGACTTCTCTTTAATTAAGATATTTCAGGAGGCAGAGGCAGGCAGATCTTTGTGAGTTCAAGGAGAGCCTCATGTACAGAGTGAGTTCCAAGACAGCTGGGATTACTGGGAGACCCTGTCTCCATAAGACCAAAAAAAAAAAAAAGAAAGAAATAAAACAAGATAATTCAGATTGTGGTACCCAGTGTGTTAGCATGACTTCTTACCTGGCCAGTTTCATGATACTTCAACACAGATCTATCTTTTTTGTTTGTTTGTTTGTTTCTTTCTTTCTTTGAGACAGGGTCTCACTGTACCTCCAGCTGTCCTGGAACTCACACTGTAGACCAGGTTGGCCTTGAACTCACAGAGATCCACCTGCCTCTGCCTCCCAAGTGCTAGGATTAAAGGCATGCGCCACCACGCCTGGCAACACAGATCTATCTTTAGAACTCTTGATGCAATCTTCTGACATATTACAAAAGTTCATACAGAGTTTTTGTTGGCAAATACTTGGGATCAAATCTCTGATGTGATGTCCCTCCCTCAGGTCTTGGTATCCGAAGATGAGGATGAATTCATGGCACCTGAAGGTAGAAGACATGGTCTTCAGGTATGTTTTCAATCTTTATTTTGTCTCCTGAATTTTAGACCCCAGGTGCTGAGTAAAGGAAGAAACAAGAGTCCAGGATTCCTCCATGGGAGTGGAGCCCCCAGGGTAGAAAGCAATCATGGAATATTAGCGGCCTCTTCATTTGTGGAAATTAATAAAATATGCTTGTACCCTATGGATAGCAATTTCTTCTTCATGTCCTCTCAGGCTCAGCTTCCTGCACATGACCATGTACCTTGCTCTGATATTTTTCTTCTTGGTCCAGAATATTTCTCTTCTCTTTTGCAGACTGAGGGATCCCAGGTGCTTTTGGAGTTTAAGAAATGAGAATGGAGTTTCGCAGAATGATATGTTTGTGAGGAGTTTTGCACAGGGGAGTTCCCTGAAGAATGATAATTTTGAGGAAAGTATTCATTCGCAGTGACTACTTAACTTTTTCACTGATTTCTTTCACCTTCGACCAGGTCTGGTACATAAGAACTGAGGATGAGAACAGCAGCTTTTGTTTTCCTGTCTTGATCATCTCAGTCACAGCTAGGATCTTATAAAAGATTATTTTCTTTTGTTGCATTGTTCTTGCATTCAGTGTCTTCTGAAAAAATTGTGTTTTCTTGCTAAGCAGCTTCCAGTTACAGTGCTGGAAGCTCTGGAAGATGGTACATTCTACCTAGCAACACCATAGATGGTTCCTTCTTCCCATAGTTGTACCCGCATGTAGTGCAGTAGTCACATGATCACAAACCAAAATACTGGCCCAAGTTCAGTACTATGAGGAGATAGCACCCTCCCTTCAGAGGATTTGTGAGGTTTCCCCACTACCATGCAAGACCAAATTCCTTGACAGACTGTCCACTGATCTTTGTGCCTCTCCAGCCAGAGCAGACTGGTTATATATTTGTCAGATTCATACATGTGTAAAATGTGATATGATCTTTTCTTTTCCTTTTATCCTTTCTTACCCACTCCTACTGCTGTGGACTCTTTTCTACCTCTCCTGCATTCCCTATTCTACTCATTATTTTGTATGTCCATACTTTTCATGGGAAGTTTACTTCTTTTTTTTTTTTTTAACTTTGGTCTTTTTGAGACAGGGTCTCCCTGTAGCCCCAGCTGCAGTGGAAATCATTCTGTAGACCAGGATGGCCTTAAATTCACAAAGATTCACCTGACTCTGCCTCCCAAGTGCTAGGATTAAAGGCGTGCACCACGATGCCCAGCAAGGAAGTTTACTTCTTTCTGTAAATGAAAGGTATATCATCATTTTATGTCAATGGTGTCCCATATATCCCATATATTGTGGAACTTAAATCAGTGGCAGGAACCATGTCTGAAAAGTTATATTAATGCTTTCTATTTGATTCTGCTACCCTTATATATGCACAGCCAGAGTTTGTATCAAAGTTTTATCAAAATGAATGAGAGGAATTTGGAGACTTCCAGCAGGCAAGTTCTATTCCTGCGAGAAGAGGGGCTCAAACAGAATCTATGTGTTATGTACTTTTGTATGCAAGAGTGCCAGGAATTGCTTTGGTAGCTGCCAACATTTCAAAAGAGGATTATATGCTACAAATCAGACCATTTATACTTACCTGGCAGGGGGATACCATGATCAAGTACGTGGTTTTCGTATGTGAGGCTCATCCATTGCACTTGGGATGTGTTAACCCCTTTGATTTCTCCAAATGCAGGAATCTTGACTGCATAATTTGTAGTAGTGGGGGACTGAGTTTGCACTCTCCCCTTAAAATATTGGACCATTTTTCCCATACTCAAAGACTTCTGTATCTATTCTGTGGATTCATTTTTATATTTGGCTTCATAGTTTTTAATTATTTGTGTATCCCACACTTAATATTTCTATTTTCTTTTCTTTTCTTTTTTTTCTTTTTGCTATTTTTGAGAGTGTCTCCAGTTATTTCTCGCTGGCCTGAAGCTTGCTCTGTAGACCAGGCTGGGCTTTAACTCACAGAGTTCCTCCTTCCTCTGCCTTCAGAGTGCTGGGATTAAATGTATCCAGCACAATATGAGGGAACCTTTCTTTTTCATCCTTATTAAATTTTCAAAAACTGTGTATTGTTTATATTGTGAGAAGCTCTTCATAGATTTTGATACTGTTGCTGGAAGTTAACTGTTATTTCTTCATGTTGGTACACAGTGTTTTGCCTTTGGCCTGACCTTTTTATTGGTTGAAATACAAATTCAAAAGTGATTCTGGCTATAAATCCAAATATCCTTGCAGAACTGTTCTACAGTTTGAAATCCCGTGTTTGACTTTGAATAAACTAGGGGCAAATGTAAGCTTAGATGCAAAAAGAAGACCAATGGGGTTCTGCTTTCTTAGATGGACTGAAAGCCAGCAAGACCCAGACCCTGCTGTCTACATTCCACTCAGACCTTGGATTACATGCAATTGTGGGGAATGCTGACATATTATGTGTATTGTAGGATCAAAAAATTAATTCAATTCCAGTAAAAAAAAATGTGTAAAAACCTGAAAAAACCTCATTGTACTGATTTTCATATTAAATCTGGATTTCTATCACCTCAAAGGAGTAAATATGTATAATGAAAACTTATTTTTAAAAAGTTATCATTAATGTGACTATTTTCTATATTTCTAATTTTGCTTTGAATTACAATTATTGAAAAATTTTCCACAAGCTTATGTCCTCTAGTGGTTAGGAGATGTTAGAAGCCACAAGAAGAACTTGTCACCCTTTATAGAGAAATCACAGTTTGCGGATTAGCATACCATCCAAGCATCTGTGTATATGCTCACAGCTTATCTTGACATAATAATTGTTACTGCTTAAGTGCCTGTACATCCAATAGCTTGTGCTTTGTTAGTATGACTAGAAAGGGTATCACTGGAAAAGCTGTCAATCCATGAAGGGAAACAACCTGAGCAGACTGGAGTCCAAAATGACAACTCTAAAGAAATTAGACTGTTTTCTTCTCACCCACTTGAGACCCTTTCCCAAAGCCCAGGGAACAAAATGCGGAGGAAGAGGCATGGTAGATTGAAAGGGCTGTGGAGAGATAGGGGTGAATCATGAGACTACAGGCATATAGTCTGGACTCCTAACTGATCAACATGCCTGTACATACAAGCTTCTCCAACTGGACTATGGGAACCTTGGCTTGTTCAAAATTTTGACATAGATACTTGCAAAATGCACCAATTACCTAATTGTATGACATACTGATTAACATCAATGTTATCTGCAAACAACTGTGTCATTATATTGTAGAATCCCTTAAAAATAAAAAAAAGAAAAAAATTAATTTTAATTAGTGTATTTCACTTAGCCATTTGTGTACACATGTGTAAGTATGTGTGTGTAAACATACTTTATCATATCCAGTCTCGACTACCCTTCTATTGCACTGTCTTTCCCCTGCTGTCCTCACAGTGGACTAGAGGGGCCTCTGCCATTTTCAGGTCATCTTGTTTTCATTCTATCATTCTGTGACAAAGAATCAGTACGGGATTTCCTTGTGGTCCATTTCCTAGGCTCGTGACTAGTTCTTTCTCCATCCTCCTATTGCTAGATGGTCCTGTGGATCACAGAGGTGCAGCATCCGCTCCCGTGCCTGCCACAATGTCTGTCACACCCCACCCAGTAAACGCCTGTAAACAATTGGAAAATCATATTCAAGGCAGGTGGGGGGAGCAATGTCCTACGGGGCTTGACCCCCTGGAGGTCCCTGGCAGAACACTGGCTAAGTCACTCCCAAGCTTGGATGCTTTTCCTAGGATCTTTACGTTTTCTGGTGTTGGACTTAGCATAACACTGAGCACAAAAATCATTTTTCTAAAGCCAGCTTATAGCTACAAAACAAACTATTTGAATGTGTCAGTAACTGGCAATTAAAATGCCTTCTTGCATTTTTCCTGAGCAAAGAAATTTTCTGCAGATCCCAAGTAAAAAAAAACAGACCTTTCTCCTTAACAAACAATATAATGAAGCTGTAATAATATGGCAAGGTTAAAAATTGCTTCAGATCAAGAGAAACACAATAATTGCATGACAGTAATGTTCTTGCCTTACATGAGTGTCCCTTGAAGAAAACAAATTCCAGTGGTAAAAATGTGTGATGAAAAAACTCTCTTCATTAAGGGTTAAAACAAAAATTCCCCTTAAACCTAAAAATAAAGAACCTTTTATCTCATCCTCTGGTGCTAGACAAAGAGGTAGTATAGATAGACATTCTTCTTGTTAAACCTGCCTGGATTCTAACACTCCCAGTAAGGCAAGACAGAAACTAAGTCTCCTTACACAGCCACTTATCTGACAAAACAGCTGTTAGCTGGAGCAAACGTGGGTACGCTCTTAGTTTTCAGTAAAAAATTTAAACCTTAGATTAAGCAAGTCAGAGTTAGAAAACTAATAACTAACTTAGGATATTTTATAGGAATAGGTTTTACTTAAATAGAAACTAAAGAACTATTAACTTTAGGATGTATTTACTCTACCTTCAGGATAGAAATAAAGACCAATATCTGCTGCTAAAGAACTTTGTGTATCTGTGATATGACTTTTCATTATAACTTGTAAACTATGATGTTCCTTTTTTCTTCTTAGATGTTATTTCCTCGTAAAGGTTGTCTTAGATTTCTACATTTTACTTCAGAAAGAAAGTTCATTTCCTAATTAAATTTTGTGATGTTTTAGTTTTCTGCTCTTGTGTGCTTCTGTTATCTCCTCAATGAGTTTCTTTTACACTACCTATGTAATGTTAAAGCTTTCCAAATCCTTTTGTTCTGCCCCTCCCAAAGACCACTATATAATCACTGCCCCAGTTCAATAAAGCTGCTGTAGATTTGGAAAAACTTCTCTTAGTTTTTCATTTCTGCATGCCGTTTAAACTTCCCTGTGTTTTTTCCTGCCAAGAGGACTCCCGAACCCACGACCCCCAGAGGAGGGCTAGCCGGTAAACAGTTTGCACATCGACCAGGGACCCTTGACAGGTACATCTTTCTCTCTTTTCCTCCTTCTTTCCCAGAACACAGGAAGTTTTTCGCCAGAGCGCCCAGGTCTCGCCGATAAAGAATCGTCAGTTAAATGTGAGCAATCGTTGGAACCATGGGGCACAGTGAGTCAAAACAAGAAAATATGTTTCTTTCTGTTTTTAAACACATGTTGGCAGAAAAAGGATTAAAAGTTTCTAAAATCCCCAGAGACATTCTGGAAGCAGTTACTACCAATGCTCTGAAATCTTGGAAAAAGCTGCCTCCTCCAGGAACCAAGGGATCCACTTTATCAGGGATAAAGCAAAGAAATGAGGAGCCTTATCAGGAGTTTGTTTCTAGGCTTGAGGAAGCTATTCACAGAATGCTGCCACAATCATAAGGGACAGATATTTTGCTTAAGCAATTGGCATGGGAAAATGCCAATACTCTCTGTCAGGATCTCATAAGACCTGTCAAGGAGAAAACAGGGACTCTGAAGACTTTTATTTTAAAGTCTGTGTGATGCCCACAGCAGCAGTAATTCCAGGTATGGCTTTTGCTGCAGTGATGAAGGGACAAACATATAGTGCTATGTGAAAAAACTTATGGAGGAGGACAAGGATCCTCAGAGCCCACCATGTTTTAAATGTGGGGAAGGAGGAACGACCATGCAGAGAGCTCTTGCCCTAATGGGGCAAAAAGAAAGAGGGGGGACCCCCTCCTGGGCTGTGTCCCAGGTGCCAGAAAGGCGTAGGACATTGGAGAGTGAATGTAAATCTAAAGTTCCACAAGGATGGAACTTCCTTCTTCCAAGGCGGGAGGAGCCCAACAAAGAGGAAAGTATAGCCAAAAAACTAGATTTGGGGAAGCCTCTCAGCCCCGTATAAAGAGAGGAGAGTAAGGAGGTTACTCAGGGGTTAAACACTGAGACTCCTGAATTGACTGTTCATGATTTTACCCAGAAGAGAAACTATCGGAAGGTGCAGGGCTGGGGCGGGGAACTTTCTCTGTTTGCAGGACATAATGTTGTCGTCAGCGGGAGTGTCGTAGTATCCCCACTTCCACAATGGGAACTCTGCCACGGGGGACTGTGGGTTTAATAATCAGGTCGTAGTTCAAATTATAATAAAAAATTTTGAAGTATTACCTGGTGTTGTGGACTCTGGATTTTACTGGTGAAATAAAAATTATGGTCTAGGCCTTTAAAAGAAACAATTCATTACACTTAAGGACAAAGAATAAGCTCAATTATCCTGTTACTACTTTATGTAAACTTGCAAATCCAATTTTATAAAACAAAAAAGAGACCAGGGTCAGTTTGGGTCTTCTGATGTGATTGCTTGGGTCCTAGATTTAAATAAAAGCTGCCCTTTACAATTATAAAATATAAATGGAAAATGTTTTTAAAAGGCACTTTGGATACAGGAGCTGACAAGACTTGATAGCAGGAAAGACTGGCCTCATCTTGGCCCTCCAACAATACATTCTCTTCCCTACAGGATGGGATCAGTTTCCAAGCGCACAGAAGTTCTCAACGTCTTAAGAGCGTGCGAGCTTGAGTTGGGAAAAGACGGGCTTATTTCCGCGTTATGTCATTCTTCCTGCCCTTTTCCCTGCTGGGGCGCAGAGTTATTATGAGTGACATGATCTTAAATTGTAACCTTCAGACAACTCTACTACAAACAGGTTATTTCATAGGGCACATTGGACAGCATCTTTATGCAAGATAAAATAGTTTGGAAATCAAATGAGCCTGTATGGCTTAACCAGTGGCCCCGACAGAAGCAAAAAAAACAGGCTATACAACTTAATAGAGGAAATAAATCTTCAAAAATGACATATAGAGGAAAGTAACAGTCCCTGGAACACCCCACCATATTGCTGTAAAAAAGAAATCGGCAAATGGAGACTATTACAGGATCTCAGACGCGTAAATGCTACTATATCGGTAGACATGGGACGCCTTACAGCCAGGCTTCCATCCCATCCAGTTGTGGTTCCAAAAGGATGGGACATAACTATAATAGATTTACAAGATATGCTTTTTTACAATCCAGTTACACCTGAGGATTGTAAGAGATTCTGCTTTCAGTGTGCCATCAGTAAACTTATAAAAGGCCTTCGATACGAGAGTACAATGGAAAGTCTTGCTCAGGGAATGAAAAATAGCCCGACTTTATTTCAAAAATTGTAGTAGATCAAGCTTTGGACGAGCCACTGAGGAAAATCCAAGGTACCTTGATGCATGATATTCTCCATTACATGGATGATATACTTATTGTCTCATCCCTCAGATTATACCAATCAACAAATATTGACTATTTACTTTACAACAATTAACTTCGTTTGGATTGGTAATAGCCCAGACATAAGGTACGAGAAAAATAAGGCTTTAAGTTATTGGGACCAATATATTTATCATGATTATATAAGTAATCCAAAAAATAGTCCAATAGACTTGATAAACGTGTACCCTTTAGAATGATTTTCAAAGTCATTAAGGTAAGGTTTATATAATTTGGATACCGGAAAGGCCTATTTAAAATTAGTCTACGGCGAACTTAGCAACCTCTTATTTCAGATATTCCACAGTGGGGACTCAAAACTCCAAAAGTCTTCCCAGAATAAGTAACACCAGAGGCTCTTACAGGACCCTGGGGCTACAAGTTGAGGGGCTCACAACTTGACCAAGCTGATAATAGTCCAATACCCGTAATTGTCCTATTCAGATCCTTGGGACTTAGAGATTTTTATCAACACTTTCCCATTATTATCTCCTACAGGTATGTTCTATTGGCATCAGGAATACTGATTGGATACATTTTACCACACATACACATAAAATGTTAGCACAATTCCTATTATATGTCTCCTGATAATAACTACAAGGTCGACAGAAGTTCTAGCTCTAAAGGATACTTTGCGGAAAGAGGAGATAACTGCATCAAAAATTACTAATTCCTGTAATAATCATAAAAACAATTTGAGATATTGTTACGAAAGTGAAGATTGGGGTTAGCCTTACAGGTGTTTACAGTGAGCCCAAAATTCAATGACTATTATCCAAAACATCCATCTTATTGAGTTTTATGAGGATGAACGAAATAATTTTTCTCCACTGACATTCATGCATAACAGCCTTTACAGGCCGCTCTTGTATTTTTCACAATATGGTCATTCAGTGAGAATTGGCGGCCGAACCATTGCAGTTTATGTGGCAGGATCATGAGGCCCTTTATAAGAACGGAAGGAAAAGAAAATATTTTGCCAACAGGCAGAACATAAAAGCAAGTATATTTTGCTTTCCTTTTCCAAACCTATGCGAACAGAAAAATCTGATAATTCTTTTAACAGAACTACAAATTGTTTTTGTGGCTTAGTTATTTCCAGCTATAGAGGACGATCCTTCTGTCTGGAAATTCGGTATTTTACCTCATTTACAAAATACTTCAAAAACTAACTTCGGGAACAGAACAGAACAAATTTTACATTGGTCACATACGTAGCCATTTTCTAATTGCAGGACCTTTTGAGTAAGGGAAATGAGATGGTGATACTTAACTAGAAAATTTGGTTATTAACTTACAGAGGCTCAAGAAAGTCAAAATTTACATCACCAAAAGCATTAGCATTAAAAAGATGTTTAAAATAACTAGGGAACAAGCTAGACAAATAATTAAAAATTGTGGACGTGCCCCCTGTTTATCATCCACCGAAAATGGGGGTCAACCCACGGGACTTAAAGCTCTTGTTTGTGGCAGATGGATGTAACACACATCCCTAAATTTGGAAAGCTTGCCTTTGTTACATGTGACAGTAGATACATACTCCCATATGGTCTATGCTTCTGCTAGAACTGGAGAAGCAGTTAAGGATGTGATTCAACATTTAATACAAAGTTTTATGCTTATGGGCATGCCACAATAGTTAAAGACTGATAATGCTCCTGCTTATACATCAAAGGCTTTGCGACCTTCTTACAACAATGGAAATTGCCCATAATACAGGAATCCTTATAATCCTCAAGACAAGCAATATAGAAGAAGAACCACTCAGATCCTTAAAAATCACATCATGAGACTTCTTAAAAATGCAAATTCTTACTTTTCTCTCATCATTTGTTGATCATGCTTTTTGGTTGTTAATCATTAAATGCGATTCACAGGGAAATACTCTTCCATGAGCATTGGGGAGGATTTAAACAGGAAACAATCCCCTCAGTTTATTGGAAATATCTGTTGTCGGGACCTGGAAGGACCCCATGTTTTAATTTCCTCTGGAAGGGAGTATGCATGTGTGTTCACACAGGATGCTGACTCCCCTATCTGGGTCCCAGATCGGCTCATCCGCCCGACCTCTCACAAAGCGACAGCATGCAAAGCGAAGACAGGAGGCGGACGGAAAGCGAAGAAGACAAATGCGGTCAAGCTGAAGGCTGATTTACTCTCGGCGGTTTGGGGGGAGCGGGTAGGGGGGTACTCGACTTGAGAGTCAGCTGGAACGTCTTACAAAGGAAGCGAATGGCGCTCAACTGCCCAACACAAGCCGCTAAAACTGTTTATTTCCTTGCGATATTAGGTTCTTTAATTGCTGCTTCAGACTGTTGCTCGGTCTGGAGAAAGGTTATGCGGCATCGAGTACACCAAAGCACCCCTTAAATCATCTGCGGAGGGCTGGTGATCAGACAGCATAAGAGGTAGTTGACTAATGAGTACGCTGTCTGCGGGGGGGGAAACGCAGACTATAGGGAAAGACCCAAAAGGCCTGTAGATAATGTGGAAGGGAGAGAGGACCCCCCCCCCCTTGTTTGGCGTCTGCAGGGGTACCCCCAGGTAGTGAGGTGCCGTGTGAAGTTAGCGGAGTTTCCTACGTAGGGATTCACGCGCAACCGGCACATGAACCCAAAGCGGGCCTCAGATTAGCTGGGAATTACAAAGTGAGCTAGGATATCAGGCAATAATGGAACTTGCAAAATGCCTTTTAGACCACTATCTGATTGTACAGAAATAATATCCTGATACAAATCAATTGCTGGAACAGCCACCCTAATTTTCATCCTCGGTGGCTTTCCTGTGGTTTTATGTATGAACCTGCTTCAAAACACATTCCCAGGAAAACTAATGTGGAGTCTGGGACTTTTCCCTCTTCGGCAGGGATCCATGACTACACTTCATACATTTAAAAGATTAAGTGATGCCGGCATAAAAATGGTATAAAATTGATACAATAAAATAGCACCTAAATTACAAAGACGGTTTTCCCCGAGGGTATGTGGAAAACCACATTGGGTTGCCAGAGACCACCATTAAAAACTTCACCATTCATTATGATCTTTTTAGACTAGCAGCAAGTGCTAATTAATTTTACAAAAGAAACTACTGACAGTATTTCTTGTTCCTTTAACCACCCATGCTTGTGTATCTTATCCTTTTGCTATGTTATTAGACTCTAATCTTCGAGTAAATATTACATATGTTGGCTAATTCTATTTTATTAATTGTACTGCCTGTAAGCTTACTAATTGTGTTAATTCTGGAATGGATAAACAATATCCTGTATGATCTTGGTAAAGAAGACCACATTATGTTATGCTTCCTGTTGATTTACAACAGGCACCCTTGGTATGAAATACTGCTCTTTACACACTTTGGAAAACACTTATGCTCTATTAAGCACCTAAGAGCTTTTTAGCTGCTCTTATTTTGGGTTATACACTGCTCTATGCATTATTACTTCTTTTACTGTAACACCACCAGCTTTAGTAAAAGAAATGCATACAGGCTCATTTTGTAAATAGATATGAATAGAAATATCTGAGTTGCTCTTTCAGAACAGGCCATTATAGATAGAAAGGTAGAGTAAAAAACTAAATGCTTTAAAAACGTAGTTTTAGCCCTAGGACAGGACATAGCAAATACTAAAACTAGAATGGAGACTAGATGTCATGCTTCTTATCACTATCTTGCGTTACCCCCCTACCTTATAATGCTTCACACAAGGGAAAAAAGTTAAAAATCACCTTCAAAAGGTGTCTGGAAAGAACTGAACCATTACTCATTAATTTGGACGGACCTACAGAAAATATATTGCTGCCATGAGCAAGGCCCATTTGGATAATATAAATTGGAAGCTCTAGCGGCTGGTCTTAAGGAGCGGATTTAAAACTCTTAACCCTATAGATTGGACACAATATTTCTAACTTACTGGAGTTGTGCTATTTCCTCCTTTTATGGTTGGCTCCTTTTTCCCCTTAACCTGTCTTGACTTGTGTGGCTGTTCCATGCATAAGTGAAACGATGATCTGACGGAGCTGCTTTACAAACAAAAAAACCGGGGAGGAACTGCGATCCACTCCCATGCCTGCCACAATGTCTGTCACACCACCCAGTAACGCCTGTGTAAACAATATGATGAAATCATATTCAGGCAGGGGGGGAGCAGTGTACTAAGGGGCCTGACCCCCTGGAGGTCCCTGGCAGAACACTCGGCTAAGATCACTCCCGAGATTGAGATGCTTTCCTAGGATCTTACGTTTTCTGGTGTGGGACTTAGCATAACACTGAGCACAAAAAAGTCTTTTTCTTAAAGCCAGCTTATAGATACAAAACAAACATTTGAATGTGCCAGTAACTGGCAATTAAAAATGCCTCTCTTGGCCAGGTTTTTCTGGCAGCAAGCATTTTCTGCAGTTCCCAAGTAAAAAACAGACCTTCTCCCTTACAAAACAATGTAATGTAAGCTGTTAATAATATGGCAAGTTAAAACTTGCTTCAGATCAAGAAAAAAATAATTGCATGACAGTAATGTTCTTGCCTTTCATGAGTGTCCTTGAAGAAAACAAATTCCAGTGGTAAAAATGTGTGATGAAAAAACATCTCTTCATTAAGGTTAAAAAAAATTCCCCTTAAACCTAAAATAAAAGAACTCCTTTATCTCATCCTCTGGTCCTAGACAAAGAGTAGATAAGACATTCCTCTTGTTAAAGCCTGGATTCTAACACTCCCAGTAAAGCAAGACAGAAACTAAGTCTCCTTACACCAGCCACCTTATCTGACAAAAACAAAGCTGTTAGCTGGAGCAAACAGTGGGACAGCTCTTAGTTTTTCAGTAAAAATTTAAACCTTAGATTAGCAGTAGAGTTAGAAAAACTAATAGGTAATTAGAATCTTATAGGAATAAGGTTTTTACTCAATAGAAACTTAAAAGAAACTATTAACTTTAGATGTATTTACTCTAGAATCAGGATAGAGATAGAAGCAATATCGCTGCTAAAGAACGTACGTGAAGTATTACTTGGTGTGCTGTAACTTTTCAATTATAACTTGTAAACTATGATGTTCCTTTTTTCTTCTTAGATGTTATTTCCTCGGTAAAGGTTATCTTGAGATTTCTACATTTTACTTCAAAGAAAGTTCATTTCCTAACTAAACTTTGTGATGTTTTAGTTTCCTGCTCTGTGTGCTCTGTATCTCATCAATGAGTTTCTTTTACCTACCTATGTAATTGTAAAGCTTTGCCAAATCCTTTGTTCTGCCCTCTCCCAAAGACTACTATATAATCACTGCCCCAGTTCAATAAAGCTGCTGTAGATTTGGAAAAACTTCTCTTAGTTTTTCATTTCTGCACGCCGTTCAAACTTCCCTGTGTTCTTCCTGCCAAGAGGACTCCCAGAAACCCACGACCCCCAGAGGAGGGCTAGCCGGTAGCACAGAGGCTTAGTAGTGAATGTTCAGGGATCTCTATATAGTGATTCTTTTTCCCTCCAGTTTCTTTCCCCAAGATGTGTAGCTCCAAGTTATACTGTTTCTACACTGACTTTTTAGGGAACATTGCCTGCCCTTAACTACAGTTAATTACAGTGACTGTGGCAATGGACATTCATACAAATAATGTATAACGGGCTCATTTTCCTATACGTCCTCAGTAACACTTTATATTTTGTTGTTTGTTTGTTTGTTTGTTTATGGTCTTTTTGAGACAGGGTCTCCCTTTTGTCCCAGCTGGCCTGCATTTTGTTATGTAGACTAGGCTGGCCTTGAACTCACAGAAATCTGCCTGACTTTGCCTCCCAAGTGCTGAGTTTAAAGATGTGCACCACCAAGCTCGGCTTGATATTACTTTTAATCAGTAATATCCTATGGTATCTGATCGACATTTTGATCTTCATTCCCTGATTAACTATGATGCTGACTAATTTCCCCAAAGTTAATAGCCATTTGCACATCTTTTCAGATGTGTTATGGCATTTTATCTATAAATTAGTTTCCCTGTTCATTTTTTTTCTGTATTGGGAGATTTTATATATTTATGAATACTAATCTCCAATCAGAAATCCAGGCAAAAAATATTCTCAGTTTGAAAGCTGTCTCTTTACACCATGGTATATTTCCTTTGCTTTGCAGAAGTGTCTTGATTTCCTGTACTTATAAATCTCAGCTGTGGCCATAAATTCTTTAGCTGCTTAAATCATATTCAGGAGATGTTCCCTGTACATGGTGGCCGTGTCTTTATCCTGTGATTTCCCCATGTAGTTATAGAGACTCTGATATTACATTAAGTACTTTGAGATGCTTTTTTGTGACTTATGATTATAGTGTGAGTTTGGAATTTTATATATCTATATATAATATAGATATAAAAATATATATTTGTATGTGCACATATATAAATATATAATTTTTTTTAGTTTCATCCTTTTGAATCCATATCCATGTTTAGTTGCACCATTTGTTAATGGGCTCATCTCTTTTTCTCTGCATGGTTTAGCATATTTTTAAATATTTAAACTTTTCAGTTTATGTTGTTCTTATTTTCTTAATTCACCATGAATGAAAGAATATATTTTATTCAACTTTTCAGCATGTTGGAGAAAATGCACTTTTGTCTATTTTATTATTTTATTTTATTTTATTTATTTTTTTATTTTATTTTATATATGTATGAATGTACTGTCAGCATGTAGGTTTGTGCACCCATGTCGTGCAATGCCACAGAGGTCAGAAGACGGCATCAGTTTTCCCTGGAACTGGACTGGAGTTAAAGACAGCTCTCAGTCACCATGTGGGTGCCAGGTCCTCTGCAAGAGCAGACAGCACTCTTAACAGCTAGGCCATCTCTCTAGCCCTTTTTTTTGTTGTTGTCTTTTTTGAGACAAGGTTTTCCTTTAGCCCAAGCTGGCCTGGAACTCAGTATGTAGACCAGGCTGACCTTGAACTCTCAGAGCTCCACCTGCCACTGCCCCCCACCCATGTGTGCTGAGAATAAAGAGGATTACCACCACATCCAGGGAAAGTGCATATCTTATATTTATTTTTTTGGACAAATTTCTAAAATAAAGTTATGCAAGTCTCTAACCAGAAAACTTATAACTTGGCTCATGAAGATTATCATTTCTTTATAAATCCATATCCATTTCCATCTATAAATCTATCTTAGAGTGATTTGGAATATTGTAACCTGTTGAATTACAGTTGAGATTCTCCTTTTATGTACTTTGTATGGGAGATTAATTTATATCACAAAACCATAAAATATCTAGGAATATTTGTAATGTTACTTACTATGTCATGGTTTATTCCCACAAAAGAAAGATAAAAGTACCATAAAATTTTCAGCCTTTGAGATATAAATTGAGCCATAAAAATTTTAGAGTGGCATCTCAGTACTCAAGAAAGGAAGAATTTGATACCATAAAGTAGATGGCATGTAAAATATTTTCTCTTTGTATTTCTGGAGAAGTAGAATTCATGGTGAAGGAATTGGCAGGTATGCTGTCTGAAAACAGCCAGCTTTTTCATCCGTGAATGGCATGCAGTGGTCTGATTATAGAGCTGAAAGATTAGACTTGATATTTATTGGAGTTGGACAGGACAAAAAACTCATTCACAAGACAAAAAAAAAAAAAAAAAAAAAAGGGCTCGAGAGATGGCTAGCTGTTACGGAGTGCTGTCGGCTCTTGCAGCAGGCACTCGGCACCCACATGGTGAGCAGAGTGTCTTTAAACTGCCTCCAGTCAGGGAAACTGGCCCGTCTTCTGACCTCTTGGCATTGCACGACATGGTGCACAAACCTACTTAGACCTATCAGTCTCATCTACACATATAAATCATAATAATATAAAAAATATAAATAATAAACTAATTACAATAGACAAAAGTCATTTTCTCCAACATGCGAAAGTTGAATAAAAGTAATTCTTTCATTCATGTGAATATAAGGAAAATACGAACGCAACATAATCTTGACAGTTTAAAATATTTAAATAAATATGCTAGACCATGCCGAGAAAAAAGAGGAGCCCAGTTAACAAAATGGGCAGACAAACATCGATGGATTCAAAAGTTAAAAAGAAACGAAAAAAAATTTTGAGTATATTTTTTTTTTCTAATACATATAATTTTTTATATTATATATATAGCATATAAAATTCCAAACTCACATATAATCATAAGTCACAAAAAAGCATCTCAAAGTACTTAATGTAATATCAGAGTCTCTATAACTACATGGGGAAATCACAGGATAAAGACACGGCCACCATGTACAGGGAACATCTCCTGAATATGATTTAAGCAGCTAAAGAATTTATGGCCACAACTGAGATTTATGAGTACAGGAAATCAAGATACTTCTCTGCAAAGCAAAGGATATACCATGGTGTAAGAGACAGCTTTCAAACTGAGAATATTTTTGCCTGGATTTCTATTGGAGATTAGTATATCATAAATATATTAAAATCTCCCAATACAGAAAAAAAATGTAACAGGGAAACTAATTTATAGATAAATGCCATAACACCATCTGAAAAGATAGTGCAAATGGCTATAACCTTTGGGGAAATTAATCAGCATCATAGATTAATCAGGGAATGAAGATCAAAATTCGATCAGATACCATAGATAATTACTGATTAAAATAATATCAAGCCGAGCTTGGTGGTGCACATTCTTTAAACTCAGCACTTGGAGGCACAAGTCAGGCAGATTTCTGTGAGTTTCAACCAGCCTAGTCTACATAAACCAAAATGCAGGCCACTGGGACAAAGGAGACCCTGTCTCAAAGACCATAAACAAACAAACAAACAAACAACAAAATTAAAGTGTTACTGAGGACGTATAGGAAAATGAGCCCGTTATACATTATTGTATGAATGTCCATTGCCACAGTCACTGTAATTAACTGTAGTTAAGGGCAGGCAATGTTCCCTAAAAAGTCAGTGTAGAAATCAGTATAACTTGGAGCTCAACAGCTTGGGGGAAAGTAAACTGGAGGGAAAAAGAATCACTATATAGAGATCCCTGAACATTCACTACTAAGCCTCTGTGCTACCGGCTAGCCCTCCTCTGGGGTCGTGGGTTTCTGGGAGTCCTCTTGGCAGGAAGAACACAGGGAAGATTGAATGGCGTGCAGAAATAAAAACTAAGAGAAGTTTTTCCAAATCTACAGCACTTTATTGAACTGGGGCAGTGATTATATAGTAGTCTTTGGGGAGGGCAGAACAAAGGATTTGGCAAAGCTTTACCAATTACATAGGTAGGGTAAAAGCAACTCATTGAGCGGATACAGAGCACACAGAGCAGAAACTAAAACATCACAAAGTTTTAGGAAATAAACTTTCTTTGAAGTAAAATGTAGAAATCTTAACACAACCTTTACTCGAGGAAATTAACATCTAAGAAGAAAAGGACCATCAATAGTTTAAAGTTATAATTGAAAAGTCTACGCCACACACAAGTTCATTTTAGCAGCAGATATTGGTCTTATATCTCTACCTGAAGCTAGAGTAAATACATCCTAAAAGTTAATAGTTTCTTTTAAGTTTCTATTAAAATAAACCTTATTCCTATAATGATTCCAGTTACCTATTAGTTGTTTCTACACTCTAAATGCTATCTAAAGGTTATAAAATTTTTACTGAAAAACTAGAGAGCTGTCCCACTGTTTGCTCCAGCTAATAGCTTTGTTTTTGTCAGATAAGTGGCTGGTGTAAGGAGACTTAGTTTCTGTCTTGTCTTACTGGGAGTGTTAGAATCCAGGCGTTTAACAAGAAGAATGTCTTATCTACCTCTTTGCCTAGGACCAGAGGGAGGTGAGATAAAGATTCGTTTATTTTAGGTTTCAAGGGAATTTTTGTCTTTAACCTTAATGAAGAGATGTTTTTCATCATACATTTTTACCACTGGAATTGTTTTCTTCAGGACAATCATGTAAGGCAGAACATTATGTCATGCAATTATTTTTTTCTTGATCTGAACAAGGTTTAACCTTGCCATATATATTACCAGCTTACATTATATTTGTGTTGTTAAGGAGAAAGGTCTGTTTTTTACTTGGGTCGCAGAAAATTCTTGCTGCAGAGAAAAACCCTGTGCCCAAGAAGGCGTTTTAATTGCCAGTTCTGGAACATTCAACACAGTTTGTTTTGTACTCTTAAGCTGGCTTTAAGAAAAATCTTTTTGCTGCTCAGTGATTTCTTATGCTAAGTCCAACAACAGAAAACGTAAGATCCTAGGAAAGCACTTCAATCTCGGGAGTGACCTTAGCCTGAGTGTTCTGCCAGGGACCTACAGGGGGTCAGGCCCTAGGACATTGCTCCCCCCCTGGCACTGAATATATTATTTTCTATTTGTTTATAACAGGCGTTACTCGGAGTGGTTGTGAACAGACATTGTGGGCAGCATGGGAGTGGATGCTGCCAGTTCTCCGGTTTTTTTGTTTTTAAGACGCAGCTCCGTCAGTATCACGTTTCACTATGCATGGAACTCAGCACAAGTCTAAACAGGTAGGGGAAAAGGAGCACAACCATAACAAGGAGGAATAGCACAACTCCATAAGTATGAAATATTGTGTCCAATCCATATGATTAAGAGCTTTAAATCCGCTCCTTAAGACCAAGCCCTAGAGCTTCCAATTTATCTATTATCCAAATGGAGCCTTGCTCATGGCAGCAATATTTTTGCAGTAGTCGTCCAAATTAGAGTAATGTCAGTATTTTCAGAACACCTTGAAGGGTTTTTAACTTTTTTCCCCATTGGTGTGAAGATTATAAGGTAGGGGGGTAACGCAAATAGTGATAAGAAGCATGACACCTAGTCTCCATTCTAGTTTTAGTATTTGCTATGTCCTGTCCTGGGCTAAAACTACTTCTTTAAAGCATTTATTTTTTACTCTACCTTTCTATCTATAATGGCCTGTTCTGAAAGAAGCAACTGAGATATTTCTATTCATACTATTTACAAAATGAGCTGTATGCATTTCTTTTACTAAAGCTGTGTTTGATACAGTAAAAGAAGTATAATTGGCATGAGAGCAGTTATACCCAAAATAAGACAGCTACAAACCTCTTTGGCTTAAAAGAGCATTAAGTGTTTTCCAAAGTGTAGTGAAGCAGTATTTTCATACCAAGGTCCTGTTGTAAATCAACAGGAGCATGACATATGTGGTCTTTTTACCAAAATATACAGGATATTGTTTGTCCATTCACAGAATCTAATACAATTAGTAATTTACAAGAGCAGTACAATTAATAAAATAGAATTTGCCAACATATGTAATATTTACTCGAAGATTAGAGTCTAAACATAGCAAACAGGATAAGATACACAAGCATGGGTGGTTAAAGGAACAATGAAATCTGTCAGTAGTTTCTTTTGTAAAATTAATTAGCACTTGCTCTGTCGTAAAAAGATATAATGAATGGTGAAGTTTTAATGGTGGTCTCTGGCAACCCCAAGGGTTTCCACCTACCCTCGGGGGAAAACCAGTCTTTGTAATTTGTGTGCTATTTTATTGTATCAAGTTTTAACCTTTTTATGCCGGCATCACTTAATCTTTTAAATTATGAAGTGTAGTCATGGATCCCTGCCAGAGGGAAAAGTCCCAGACTTCCACATTAGTTTTCCTGGGAATGATTTTTGAAGCAGGTTCATACATAAAACCACAGGAAAGCCACCGAGGATGAAAATTAGGGTGGCTGTTCCAGAATTGATTTTGTATCAGGATATTATTTTGTACAATCAGATAGTGGTTAACAAGAGACATTTGCAACGTTCATTATTTGCCTGACTATCCTAAGACGTCTGTTGTACATTCCCAGACTAAATCTAGGCCCATGCTTTGGGTTCATGACTGCCGGCAGCGTGATCCTCGTACGGACACTCCGATATTCCAGGCAACCCTCTAATGGGGTCCCCTGCAGACGCCAAACAAAGGGGGGGGTGGGTCAGACCCTCTCTCCCTTCAACACATTATACCTAAGCGCTACTTTGGGTCTTTCCCTCTACGTCCTGACGTTTTCCCCCACCCGCAGATCACCGTCTCATTCGTCAATACCTTTACGTGTCTATCCCAGCCCATCACGGATTATTAGGGGTGCTTTGGGTTAGCTGGATGCCGCTAACCTTTCTCCCAGCACCGAGCAACAGTCTGAAGCAGCAATTAAAACTAATATAGCAAGGAAATAAACTCAGGTTTTAGCGGCTTGTGCTTGGGCAGTATGAGCGCCTTCGCTTCCTTTGTAAGACGTTCCAGCTGACTCCAAGTCGTAACCCTCCCCGCCTCCCCCAACCCACCGGCAGAGAGTCAGCTTCTCGCTTTGTTCACGCTTTTCCTTCCTCTCTCGTGATTCTCGCCTTGCTTGTCATTGCTGTCGCTTTGTGAGAGGTCGGGCGGATGAGCCGATCTGTGACCCAGATAGTGGGAGTCAGGCAATCCTGTGTGACAACCTGCATACTCCCTTCCAGAGGAAATTAAAACATTGGGGCCTTCCAGGTCCCAGACAACAGATTATTTCAATAAACTGAGGGGAATTGTTTTGTTTAAATCCTCCCCAATGTCTCATGAAGGAGTATTTCCCTGTGAATCGCATTTAATGATTAACACCAATAAAGCATGATCAACAAATGATGAGAGAAAAGTAAGAATTTGCATTTTTAAAGTCTCATGATTTGATTTTTAAGGATCTGAGTGGTTTTCTTTTCATTTTTATTGCTTGTCTGAGGATTATAAGGAACTTCCTGTAGTATGGGCAATTTCTCCATTGTTGTAAGAAAGTCGCTAAGGCTTTGATGTATAAGCAGGAGCATTATCAGTCTTTAACTATTGTGGCATGCCCATAAGCATAAAGTTTTGTATTAAATGTTGAATACATCCTTAACAGCTTCTCCAGTTCTAGCAGAAGCATAGACCATATGGGCCTATGTATTTCTACTGTACACATGTACGAAAGGCAGCTTTCCAAATTTAGGGATGTGTGTTACATCCATCTGCCACAAGACAAGAGCTTAAGTCCCGTGGGTTGACCCCCATTTTCGGTGGATGTAAACAGGGGGCAGTTTTCCACAATTTTTAATTATTTGTTAGTTGTTCCCTAGTTATTTTAACACTCTTTTTAATGCTACATGCTTTTGGGATGACTTTTGACTTTCTTGAGCCTCTTCACGTTCATAACCAAATTTTCTAGTTTAAGAGTATCAGCCAATCTCATTTCCCTTNTTTTTGAGACAAGGTTTTCCTTTAGCCCAAGCTGGCCTGGAACTCAGTATGTAGACCAGGCTGACCTTGAACTCTCAGAGCTCCACCTGCCACTGCCCCCCACCCATGTGTGCTGAGAATAAAGAGGATTACCACCACATCCAGGGAAAGTGCATATCTTATATTTATTTTTTTGGACAAATTTCTAAAATAAAGTTATGCAAGTCTCTAACCAGAAAACTTATAACTTGGCTCATGAAGATTATCATTTCTTTATAAATCCATATCCATTTCCATCTATAAATCTATCTTAGAGTGATTTGGAATATTGTAACCTGTTGAATTACAGTTGAGATTCTCCTTTTATGTACTTTGTATGGGAGATTAATTTATATCACAAAACCATAAAATATCTAGGAATATTTGTAATGTTACTTACTATGTCATGGTTTATTCCCACAAAAGAAAGATAAAAGTACCATAAAATTTTCAGCCTTTGAGATATAAATTGAGCCATAAAAATTTTAGAGTGGCATCTCAGTACTCAAGAAAGGAAGAATTTGATACCATAAAGTAGATGGCATGTAAAATATTTTCTCTTTGTATTTCTGGAGAAGTAGAATTCATGGTGAAGGAATTGGCAGGTATGCTGTCTGAAAACAGCCAGCTTTTTCATCCGTGAATGGCATGCAGTGGTCTGATTATAGAGCTGAAAGATTAGACTTGATATTTATTGGAGTTGGACAGGACAAAAAACTCATTCACAAGACGCCTGTCTTCAGATTGAAATCCTTATAATTTCCCAAGTATGCCATATTCTCATGCCATCAAGTTTTGGATCATGTTTTCAAAATAAAAATTTTGGGGGAAAACTACATTCAGTATGCAATACACCTCATATTATATTTAAAGTTTATCATATTTTCAGCCTCATTTAAATTGATCACTGTGTTATCGTTTCAGCGTGCCAGCCCAAGATTACCAATTGGATCTGGCTTTGGGTCTTGCCATCACAGAGATCAACAGGAACCCCTATCTTTTACCCAATATTTCTCTGATGTTTGATATTTTCTATCATAATGATGTTGATGGGATTATTTTGTCTCAAAACATCGTTGAGTTTGTGGAAAGAGGCAAGGGTCTTGCTAATTACAACTGCAAAATCAAGGAATCATGTTTGGCATTATTTACAGGACCAACATGGTTATCATCTGTCAGAATCGCGAGATTGTTGACTGTCATCAAATGTCCTCAGGTGAGGTTGGGTGTGAAGGGGAAGATTAAACTGCTCTCATGTGGTGGTTATGACTCATCAGAATAGATTTGCTTTATCCCTAGGCCAGCTCTACAGTTCAAGTGGCAAATACTGAATGACTTTATGATGTAGTTACCTTTCCTTGTAAGAAATAGAGAAGAGGGAACAAGATTTTAAAGTTTATGGAGAACATATTGCTATGTTTCAATTTTCTAGAATGTTTTCACAAATTGAATGGATTCACTTGATATGAACAAAAGTTCCTATTTGCACTTCCAGTTGGTGCTTAACAAACTTCGAGTCTTAGACGTTGGTCTCTTTTTGGTTGTGAGCCTGAGCCTTTAAAGGCTCTGCTAGCTCTCCAGCCTCCTACAGTTCTCTTAATCAAGCCGCTTCTTGTGTTCTGTCTCTTTTAGCTTGCCTTTGGACCTTTCCATTCTAACCTGAGTGACCATGAACAGTTTCCCAATCTGTATCAGATGGCTCCCAAGAACACATCTCTGGTCCCTGCTATGGTCTCCTTGATGGTTCATTTCAGCTGGAACTGGGTGGGACTGGTTGTCTCAGATGATGAACATGGTGTTGAATTTCTCTTAGACCTGAGAGGAGAGATGAAAGAAAACAGAGTCTGCTTATCTTTTGTGAGCATGATTCCTCTATGGAATAGATTCCATCTATTCCAACATGATGAGAGCTCAAATATTTTTTTAATTTTTTTTATTGATGCTTTGTGTATTTCATACATCATTTTCCAATTCAGTTCAGGCATATATCCCCTTCCCTTCCCCCCACCCCACCCCTACCCCTCCCAGATCATGCATTCTGCCATAACTTTTCTGCATCTTTCTCTGCTTTTTTGTTTTGTTTTGTTTTCATTTTTTTAACAATAAGTGATAATTTGTGAGTACAAGCATCCTTCATGTAAAACCAATTTGCAAGCAGTTGTGCCTAAACCCACAGAGCTCATGGGTCCCACCATCCAGCAGGGGGGGCTTGTATGTTCAATCAAGTTGATCAAATGAGTGTGCAGTCTATATTGTTGTAGTTTCACCATTCACCCCAATCGCAGCCCTTATATTCTACCACGCCCCCTCTTCCGCAGATTGTTCCCTAGGCTTAGAAAAGGGGCACAGGTGGATGAGAAGCAAAACAGTCTACTTTTTCTGGAGCTGATGTCTTGGTCTCTAGTCAATTCTGGCTGTTTTCTTTCATGGGCTGCCAGCTTGTCCAGGCTTAACCTTTTGATCCTACTAATGAAGCACATGCAATTAGATATATAGGTATTTAAACAGTATAATATATAGCCTTTCGAGCCTACTAATGAAGCAATGCAATTAGATATATAGGTATTTAAACAGTACTAATTGTTATGGTAGGTTACTCAAATATTTTATAAACAAATCCTGACATCATCACCAAATGTTGTTGTCATTTATGGTGATATGAACTCCACTCTATGTCAAAGCTATAGCTGGTGGAAATATTTAGGCATAAGCAGAATCTGGTTCACTACCTCACAATGGTATGATATAAATCAGAGAGATTTCTATTTTCACTCATTCCTTGGGACATTCACTTTTTCACATCACCATGGTGAAATTTCTGGTTTTAAAAATTTTATCAAGACATTGAGACTTGCTGAATACTCTGAAGACATTACTCTGGCTAGACTGGGATGGATGGGTTTTAACTGTTCAGCTTCATCTAGCAACTTCAAGAGAATGAAGGACTGGTCACACAACATCTCTTTTGAATGGTTAATGGGGCACAATTTTAGCATGGCCATGAGTGAAGAAAGTTACAATATATACAATGCTGTGTATGCAGTGGCCCACTCCCTACATGAGATGCTCCTATACCATATAGATATGCAGATAGTAGATGTGGAAGAACTGTACTTTAAACCATGGCAGGTAACATTTCTCCCATTGCATGTTATGCATGGTCACCAAGGTGACATTCCTCAGGGTACCAAAATCGTTAAACCAAATGGTATATGAAATGTTCTTAGAAATGTAAGAGTTTCAACCTTTGCAATGTTTAGCAGATAAGTCTATATACATGAATACACATTGTAAACAAACAGCATGACAGTGGAATATAATATAGAGATTATGGAGAATGAAAAATGCCTTTTGTTAAAAGAACTGAACATCACCAGGCATGTGCCTTTAATTCCAGGAATTGGGAGGCATAGGCAGGTGGATCTCTGTGAGTTTATGGCCAGTCTGTTATACATAGTGAGCTCCAGGCCAGCTGGGAATATAAGGAGACCCTGTCTCAAAAAGACTGGAAGAAAAAATAAAGAGCTGAACATCATGGCCTCTCTGATACTATTAAATCTGAAAACAGATAAACCATTGTTATGATCAAGAAATACTTGAATGATAAAAGAACACTACTTGTTCTTTAAGACTTTAGAATCTATCTATGTATCTATGATGTAACTATCTATGTATACATGTATGCATCTGTCTATCTATCTATCTTTCTATCTATCATCTATCTATCTGTCTCTCTATTTGGATAGCCATACAATGGATAGTTTAGACAAGTGATAGCCAATAACTTTAGGGATTGAAGATTTCAATTTGTGTTTTGATACTTTAAAAACACATGAAGTAGGAAATATTAATGGACATTTGAACCAGTTTAATGGTTATTTAATACCTTGGTGTGCATTTGTTTGGCCAGTGTCTCTCAAGACAAACTCACTATGACACATAATTATCCATGTTTACTAATTTTGTTTTCTACAAAAAATTTACAATTTGAGGAAGCGATTAAAGGAAACAATGAGGATTAAGAATTTCAGGTATTCTGTTTTAAAGGTGAGAACATTACTTAATCAAATTAAACCTGTCTTTCAGCTATTACCCTTTCTGAAGAAGATCCAATATACTAATCCTGCTGGAGATACAGTGAATATGAATCAGAAAGAAAAATCTCATGCAGAGTATGACATTTTCAACATTCAATGTTTCCCACAAGATTTGGGAATGAAAGTGAAAATAGGAGAATTTTCTCCACATTTTCCACCTTGTGAACAATTATATTTATCACAAGACATGATAGATTGGGTTACAGGAAGTAAAGAGGTAGGTTGGACTTAATCAAAATTATTTACACTAGAAATAAGTCACCCAAATCCTGTGATGGTCTTTGAGTCTCCTCACAGGTCAGTAAAGTACCACATATGGTTATTTAAATGCACACCATCAACTTTACAAGATTTCATTCCTTTTCTCTCAATAGAAAGAAACATGCTTTCAACTACAGATTGAAGCCACTGATTCTAATTTTAAATATATATCACATTACACAACTTACTAAATGGTCTGTTACCAATGGATTCATGTAGAATATATACAAAATATACAGGAATGTACAAAACATTTGAGAATGCCTTCATGTGTAAACTCCCCACAGTCCTGATAGGAAAGAAAGAATTAAACTCCAATGTGTTACCAGCACATCTGCATTTCTTCAGATCATCCTCTCAGTATGCAGTGTGTCTTGCAGTCCTGGTTCCAGGACATCCCCTCAGGAGGGAAAAGCATCCTGCTGCTTTTACTGCACCCCTTGCCCAGAGAATGAGATTTCCAACCAGACAGGTAAGTGTTTGACTGTAGATGAAATTCCTCAGATTGCTTCATTTCTGAAGCAGTGGGCCCTAAAAGAGGTCTTCAAGAAAACTACAGAGATAGAAACTTTTCCTTTATTAGCTGGGCTTGGTGCCCACATACCTTTAGTCCCTGGGAGGCAGATCTCTGTGAGTTCAGAGGCATCCTGTTCGACATAGTGAGTTCCAGGCCAGGTGGGACTAAAGGCAAACCCTGTCTCAAACACAGACACACAGACACACACACACACACACACACACACACACACACACACAGAGAGAGAGAGAGAGAGAGAGAGAGAGAGAGAGAGAGACTCATTTCTGTTATTAATTTACCATGAAATTGATATAATACTAATGAGCCTTGAAATAATGGAATCTTTTGCTTTGAACTTTGTTCTTTCTCTCATTATTCTAAAACCATGGAAGATATTATTACTTCCAGGACACTGCCTTTGACAATGAAAGTATTGAAAATTATAAGTTCATCAGACAAATTAGGACACAGTATTTACATGTACAGACAAATCCTATTTGTCAGGACATATAGATCAGGCTCTACATGGCAGTCTTACATACACTTTCTTCCCCTCCGCAGTCTCTGGCAAAGTTATTGACACAGACATTCTCAGAGATGTGTTCAGCTCTGCATGTATTTCATGGCAACAACATCCATGGTGTATACAGTCTCAATGAGGAGGTTTAATCTGTTGTTCTCTAGTTCATGGGAAGTGCCAAAAGGAGGACATTAATGTACACAGGGAATGATATGTGACAAAATAAATGATCCCATAGACACATGAACAGTGTTATTATTGCATACAGGAAACCTAAAAGAATGAAAATGAGCCAGGCATGGTGGTACATGCCTTTAATCCCTGCACTCGGGAAGCAGAGGCAGTTCAAGGCCAGCCTGGTCTACATAGCAAGTTCCAGGTCAGCTGGTATTAAAGAGATACCTGTTAGGTCTGGACTTCTCAGAATTCCAAGGGGCACACAGACGCCCACTTCCTCAAGAAGCTGTCAATATTCTGACTTCTTCCTCTCTACCTGAGTCCCTCCCCATGGCTATAAATGGGTGGGCCCTAATTTCCATCTTGCCCCTGCCATGCTGCTCCCATTCCACCATGTGTCTGCAGGCCCCGCTCTGGGAGTCCACATGGAAGGAAATCATGTTACTGAAGTGACTTAAACCACATAGGCCTTTTTATCTGGGAGCTGGGGGTGTGTAGTCTTTTTATACCCTAACAATACACTGTGGCAAATAAGACCAAAAACATAAATAAATAAAATACTATGTGTCATATGTATTTTTTGGAAATTTGGAAAGTATTTTGACCATTCTGTATTCCTGACATACCCTCCATCCTTGAGTCTTTTATCTGCCCTGTGCTTAGCTTATAGAGTTAGAATTTAGGGATGCAGAAAGGGGCTGAGTAATTCCAGACATACATTGTGAAATAGCACATAGCCAACATATTGTTAGGGCCCAGGGGGCCCCATAAGAACACAAATGAGTCAGGTACCTACTTTTCATGAAGTTTATTTAGAAAAAAAGACGAATTGAGAAGTTTACTTAGAAAGGAAGGCCAAATTGATAACGGATGCATTGGGGTATGCTCCCTCACTACAGGCAGGGAGGAGAGTGACAGAGAAATTCAATACAGGAATTTTTAAAGGCAAAGATCACATACTGGTGGGCTTTAGGGTACTTATTAGTTATTACTGGTCTTCCATTTTTCCTCCTAGAGGGCTAATTTTAAGGTCCCATTCTTCTTATGTTATCTCAGACAGCAGAAGAGATGATCCTCTCTTCCTGCTATCCCTGTTGACACATTCCTATCTTGTTGACTCTCTTCTTCTTCCCATAGTTTGTCCATTTTTATTGTCTTCCCATTCACATTGGTCTTCTGAGACCTTACTGCAAAACAACACTATTTCCAAGTAATCCTTAGCACAAAATGGAGATTTTCCTCAGAAGAAATGGAATTGCCTCCGAAGTGCTGTGATTAAAGCCCCTTACCTCTGCCTTCTAAGTGCCTTCCAGGAGTAAAGGCCTCTGCCACCATGGGGAGGGGGGAATTACTCAAAGTAATTCCTGTAAACTGGAGATCACTCAGCCCTGTTTGCAGGCATCATCACATTAATTTAGGTAGAGTACGTGATTAAGTTTATGAGAATTTTGTGGAAACCATGAAATTGCTGATGCAAATCAGCACTTGCCTTAGTTCATACGGTCTTAAATTCACCTGAATGTAATGACCTTTAGTAATCTAAATCTCAGAGGATGCACAATCCAATAGAACAAAATATCTGCAACCGAGTTTTGAGACCTGCATTCCTTGCAGTGTAGTATGGAAAAACAATGTTTAAATCCTGGGTCTCTTTCCCACACCTGAACCTCCAACTCCGACTGCAGTGTCCTGCACCATCACATGACCAGTAGTCATTCAGTGCCTCCCATTACCTCAGCACACTCCTCCAAACTGCAGGTCCCCCATACACCCCCCACTCCACCTCTGCATCTGCCACAATGCAGCCTAAAACCTGGGGATTCTTTCCCTCTGGGGAATTTGGCTTAGTTCACATGCTCTTTTTTTCTTTCTTTTTGTCTTTGAGACAAGGTCTCCCTGTAGCTCCAGATGTCCTGGAACTCACTTTGTAGACCTCACAGAGATCCACCTGCCTCTGCCTCCCAAGTGCTGAGAATAAAGGTGTGTGCCACCACGCCCCGCCATATGCTCTTAAATTTACCTGAATGCAATAACGTTTAATAACATAAATCGACAGGGAGACCCCGTCTCAAAAAGACAAGTTATATATTATATATGGATTCAAAGCACAACTTACCCAAGATATCTGTGACCAAATTTTTAGTCCTGCATTCCTTGCTGTAGAGTAAGTAGGAAAAAAAAAATGTTTAAATCCAGGGTGAATTTCCAGGGCCTGCCTAGCTCTGAACTCCAGTCTGATCACAGGACCAGGAGACTTCCCTGGGGCCTGTGATTCAGTCCCCATTCTCCTCCCACCTCCTGTCCCTCTCCAACCTGCACAGCATCTGCTCTGCACCTACCACTCTGCGGGTTCCTGAGGCTGGGGTGAACTTGTGCATCTGCCCAGTCCTGGACAAGTTTTGCCCGCCTCTGGTTCTGCAGCAACCTTCTCCCAGCAGGGAGTGCTCCCAGGGAGTTTTCCTGGACTCCAAGGCCCCAGTGCCCAGCCTGACTTTGGCGCCTCTCCCAATAAGCTCTGGTCCTGCAAACTCCGCCCCAGGCTTCAAAGAAAAATTCAGAAAGTTTCACCGGAAGCTCATTGCAGACAATCCCGGGCCTGCAGTGTGTGGCGAACACTAGGAGAGGGCAGCCTTGCCATTTTGCTTACTAAAACACATGGTCCAGAAATCAAAGTTAGAAGTCCCAGTACTGGAGTATTGTTCTTTGGTGGCTCACGCCTTTAATCCTAGCACTTGGGAGGCAGAGGCTGGTGGATCTCTGTGAGTTCAAGGCCAGCTTGATCTACAGAGTGAGTTCCAGGTCAGCTGGGGCTACAGGGATACCCTGTCTCAAACACACACACACACACACACACACACACACACACACACACACACAAAGTTATGATCATTCTGATCATTCCCTACATCATAAAATGCCTCTCAAGTACTTTGGTCTCCTTGATTCAAGAAAAGCAGTCTTCCAATGGACACATGGTACTATTACTGTTCATTGCAGGGTGGATTGGCATTCAGTGATTTTGGTGTGAACATGTCACATGAGGAAAGGGAATTATTAGCTCTTGCTACAAGAGCTTTGTATAGAGCCTGGATGGTGGAGAATTACAGCTCTCCTCTTTTTTGGGAGAGAATATTTTCTGCCAGGTGTTGTGGCACAGGCCTTTAATCACAGCTTTTAGGAGGCAGAATTAAGGGGATCTCTGTGAGGTCGAGGTCAGTCTAGTCTACATAGTGAGTTGCAGGCCAGACTGGGGCTATAAGGAGACCCTGTCTCAAAAAAAAATTGTTACAGAATTTCTTAACTCAGAGTTTCTTGGGGAAGTACTATGTATGTGTTTTAAATTTGTGTGAGTCTGTCTCACATCTCATAAAGTGCAATTTTCAAAGAAGAAAATAACATTTTAATGTAATTTTTTCTCTCGTATATGTTAGTCCTTCGGGAGGTTTTATGCTTCTTTCACCTTTATTCCATGGTAAATTCAGAAACTTTATAGCATATAATGTTGTCATCCCAATCATAAAGCTCCATTTCCACCCTGGAATTTTGTCTGAACTATAATGAGAAGTGAAACATTATTTATGGAACCTGAAGGAGCTATTTAAATAGCAGTGTTCTGACAAAATGTTCAATTGCAGACTCATTGACAGAATTGCTTGTTGTGTTCTCTCTTTACCTATTGACACAGTTCCATGTTGGATATCAAGGTACTTTCTAAAGACTCAAATCATGAATTCCCCAGCACAGGAATGAAAAGATGCTAGAGGAATTAGTGTCTTGTGCATTAAGTTGTGGGCTCCTGGGGTCCTGGTGGTGATGGTGATGTCCTGAAACACATTCAATAGGCAGGGACACACATCTGCACATTTAACTATGAAATCAAAATAGCATGATTTATTACAAATTATATTTATGAGACATGGAGTCAGGCATCCACAAATTTAAGTGTACTATTACACTTCTAATATTAATTTATTATGTTTTATTTTTATTTTATGTGTATGTATATATTGCCTGCATGAATGTAAGTGTACCTGTGTTGTGTAATGTTCACTGAGGTCAGAAGTAGGTATTGGATCCCCTGGAATTGGAGTTACATATGGTTATTAACTGCTCTGTGGGTGCTGAGCACTGAAAAACATTTTAAATCTAGATTTCCATAATGACCGAGGATTTTTTTTAGCACTTTTTAAGAGTTTGCTAGCCATTTGTAATTCTTTGGAAAACTTGTTTAGTTCTATAGCCCACTTTGTAATTGGTTGGTTTGTTTTCTTGTTTCATTTTTTGATTCTTTGTATAATCTTATCACTAATCTTCTATCTGATGTATAGCTGACAAAGATTTATTCTCATTTCGTGCATTGTCTTCCTTTCCTGGGTAGTAGATTTTAATCCCTGAGATCCCATTTGTCAACTGTCAATCTTATTTCAAAGGCTCCTGGATTCCTCTCCAGAAAACCGTTGCTTATGCCTGTATGTTGATGTACTTTTGTTTCCTTTCCTCCAGCAGTTTGAGAGTATCACCTCTTATGTCGAGTTCCTTCATCCATTCAGAGTTGAGCTGTGTAGACACTGAGACATAGGAATGAACTTCATTCTTCATGTTGATATCCTGGTTTATCAGTACCAATTGTTGAAGATGCTGTCCTTTTTCCTTCATATGCTTGTGGAATCTTTGTCAAAAATGAGGTAACATTTAGTGGAAAATTATCCAGGTCCTCTATTCTGTCCCATTGATTTATATGTCTATTATTGGGCTATGCTTTTTTCAATTAATATGGCTTTATAGTAAAACGAGATCAGGTATGGTGATACCCCCTGACAATGTTTTTCTTCAGGTTTGACTTAGCTCTCCTTTGTCTTTTCTGCTTCCAAATAAAGTTTATCATTCCCATTTCTATATTTGCAAAGAATGGTTCTATAATATTATTGTTAAATTATTTATTTACTTGCTTTCATGAGTGTTTTGCTTGCATGTATGTAAATACACCCATGCATGCAGTGCCTGCAGAAGCCAGAAAAGAGCCTTATATCCCATGGAATTGGAGTTATGGATGGTTGTTAGCTCCCATATGGTTGGTAAGAACTCTACCCAGGACCTCTGAAGGAAGAGACAGTGTTTTCAATTGCTGAGCCCTCTCTCCAGTCCTTACAATAAGATGTTGTATTTTGGCCCACTCTGGCCACCCACAGGCCCCTTGATGCAGCCATTTCTTCTGAGGCTAGCGTGAGCACCCTGCAGTGCCTACGGGAGCAGGTCAAGCTGGAAGTGGACATGGACAGAATCAAAGTCTCTTAGGCAGGTGCAGAGCTGTAGCATTACTGCATGCAAAATGCCTGCAAGGACACTCTGCTGATCAGTCCTCCAACTGGAAGCAATTCCAAGAGCCCAGATCCTGTGGAAAGACTATAGGGAAGTTTGCTGCAGAATGCTTTCAAGCACCAACAGATGAATGACTACGAGTCCCAAAGAAGCAGTTATCTCTAGCCAAATGATTTCCAGATAGTTTAGACCTTCTCCATAGTCTGCTCTAGTAGCCAAATTTCAAACAAATTAGTGACTTTTTTTATTCAGACAAGAAAATCTAATGGAGTAAAGTTTTCAATAAAAGTGGCCTAGTTGTTTGGCTGAAGTAGTTTATCTTAAGATGAATAGGAATCCTGCCACTAAATTTACTAAAATGCATTTCTTTCATAAATGAGGTACTACTGTTACTGTGCCTGGAATGTCAAAGATGTTTTATTTACTGGATGTTTACATTTTAGGAAGAAAACTTAAAAAAATTTTTTTTTTATTTCTGTATGTCTATGAATGTACTGTCTGCATGCAAATGTGTGCACCCGTGTCGTGCAATGCCGCGAAGGTCAGAAAAGGGTGTCGGATTCCCCTGGAACTGGAGTTCTGGAATTGGAGTTTCAGATGGTTCTCGGCCGCCTTGTGGGGGCTGGGGATCGAAACTGGTTCCTCTGTAAGAGCAGTCGGTACTCTTAACCGCTAGGCCATCTCTCCAGCCCCGGAAGAGAACATTTTTATTACAATAATTGAGTATTTATAATTTATTGTAACTAACATTTTTATGCTATAATAGAATTTGTTCTCCAGAATTTACAATTACTAAGAGAAGAAAGTATAACATTATGAAGAGGGTGATACCCTGGCTTTCTATGCAAGAAGGTGCTCATTTCTAAATGAGAATATAATTTTATTGTTAAATAAACTTGAGAGAAACTTGTTAGGAAACCCATTTGAAATACCATGTTAGGGTGTCCAATCTTGTATATGAAAAAGATTTGATCTTTTTCTTGAGTTCCTTTACTTTTGTAATTTTACTTGTACCTTTAAAAAATTCTACATTGTTTTTTCAAAAATGTTTAAAATATGACCTACATACAGAATATTGCAAATGGTCAAAAGACAGTGTGAAAATACTACAACCTAAAAAGGATTCAAGAGAAAACTGTCTTACTTGAATGATTTGCATTTGTTTTAATTTAGAAATCTTTTAGCTGAAATTTAATTTGTATTTTTTTAAATTTTTTTATTTAATTTTATTTATTTCTGTATGTGTATGAATGTACTGTCTGCAGGCAGGTTTGTGCACCCGTGTCGTGCAATGCCGCAGAGTTCAGAAGAGGGTCTCGGATTCCCCTGGAACTGGAGCTCTCCTGGAATTGGAGTTTCAGACGGTTTTCGGCCACCATGTGGGGGCTGGGTTTCGAACCCCAGTCCTCTGTAAGATCCGTCAGCGCTCTTAACCGCTAGGCCATCTCTCCAGCCCTTAATTTGTATTTTTAATCATCTTTGAGGAGCTTGGAAATAAAATTTTTACCTAATTCATTATTTTCTTACAAAAAATTTTGAATTTGCTTGACATTGGAAAGAAGCTGTAGATTGCTTTTTGTAGAGTGGCCATTTGCACAAGTTTAATTCTTCTAATTCTTGATCATGGAAAGTTTTCCATTTTTGGTGTCTTCCTTGGTTTTTTTCTTTATCGTCTTGATGTTTTCAATGTAGACTTCTTTCATTTCCTTTGATAGGTTGTGTTGAATAGCTTTAGTTGTCAACTTGACACCTGTGTTAAGGAAGACATTTTCTTAATTTGTAAGTAATGTGGGAGGGCACAGCACACTGTGGGCCATCCCACCCCTAGGAAGGTTGTTATCTATTGTATAAGAAAATGCTAAACCAAGCGTGCTTTAATCCAGGCACTCTGGAGCAGCGGAAAGGGGATTTCTGTGAGTTAAAGGACTCCCTGGTCTACATAGCTAGTTCCAGGCCAGCTGAGGCAACAGGGAGGCAAGGTCTCAAAAAGACCAAAAACAAAAACAAAGAGAGAGAGAGAGAGAGAGAGAGAGAGAGAGAGAGAGAGAGAGAGAGACTGAACATGGGCCAGGAAGCAGCATTCCTCCATGGCTCATGATTCAGCTCCTGCCTCCAGGTTCCTGCACTTTAACCTTGCCATAGTCTTTGTCAATAGTAAGAGTTTTTCATAATTTATAGCAATTTCATCAAGGTTTGTCCTCTGGCAAATGTCAAATGACTTTTATCAGACATGAATTATGTGTGAATTACTAGTATGCAAATATCACTTCGTTTAATTTCTTAATTATTCCATATCTTCTATGTCACCTTAATTTATTCTAATGAGTTTGTCAGATAATAAAAATTGGGAAATTATTTGGAGAGTCATCTCTTTTCTCTATATTATCAGTAGAGCACAATATTGTATAAAATATCAGATACTTTCTAAAGAATCCAGCAAGCATCAGGTATTAGTCATTTCCCTCCAGATGTTCTGAGGACCTTACAGAAAATCTTAATATCTACACACTATCTCAGGATGAAACTATTCAAGGTGTTGATTAGTTGGATAGATTGCTTTCTTCTGTATTTATAACATTCATTTTGTTGCTCACGTTTTTTGAGACAGTGTCTCCCTGTAGCCCCAACTTTCCTGAGACTCTGTAATCCAGGCTGGCCTTGAAATCACAGAGATCTGCCTGCTTCTACCTCCCAAGTGATGGGACTAAAGGCATGCTCCCCCACACCAGGCAACTTGTTATTTTTAAAGAATGATTTCAAAGCACTCAGATAGATGCAAAGACTAAGAGAAAGAAGCTCCATTAAACAGGATCTACAGTGAAAGGCAAGCTGGTCAGCAACTAATTCAAATATGCCATCGGTATGCACTAAAGTTCTGAGAGTCCAGTGAGCTTATGAAAAGGGACAGAGCGGCTGTCATGGCGACCAAGGCGCTGTCTGAGGAGAGTGGGCCACGGTGTCTATGGGACAAGGGGCCCTGACAGACTGCAGCCACTTGAGCACCAGGTGGCAGCAGCGGGTCTTGGTTCTCCGCTGGAAGGGCAATAGCGGAGCGGGCTCGAGGCTGGGGATGGCCCACAAGCTCGCGCTGAGGATAGCGGCTGGCCGGGACAGCGGCCAAGGAGAGCAGCTACGGGGATCCCTGCTACTGCCCTGCTCCGGCACGTCCCGGCCTCGGACTTGCAGAAAGGCGTCTCGCAGTGCCCCGCCTCCACCACCGAGGCACCTCCGAGAGGGCAGCACAAGGGGAATGCCTCCCCGGAGCCCGCCAATGCTGAGGCGGGCCGAGGGTCGCAGCGGGTGGGAGATGCCTGCGCCTTTCAGGCTGAGCCGGCGAGCGGCTGGTGGCTCAGAGGAGCGCAGCAGCGCCAGCAGCACAAGCAGCAACTGCAGGGAGCCGAGCCCTCCCGGGGACTCGCCTAGCCTGGACTCCTTGGAGTCCTTTTCCAATCTTTGTTCTTTCCCCAGTAGCTCCCCAGGAGGAGGAGGAAGAGGGCGGGTGGGGCTGCACCTCTGTGTAGAGAGGAGGAGGACCCCCCTCAGGTTCTGGCGGCCTCCAGGGGGCGCTAACGGTTTAGTGGAAAGCCAAGAATGCACCCATCTACACTCAGAATGGGAATGGACCTTGCCCTGTGCTGGCCATCCTCAAGGTTTTGCTTCTGGCCTGGAAGGTACATTCTTCAGCTTTCTACTTCCTACAGCTTGTGGGGAGGGGCAAGACCTGGTGAGGAAACTGCTGCTCTGCAGATGATGGCTTCCTCTTGCCCTCTTTCCTGCCTTCTGCAGCTTCCATTGAGACAGGGTTTCTCTAGGTAGCTTAGGATGTCCTCCAACTCATGATCTTCCGGAAGGCTAGTATTGCAGGCGTGTGCAACAATGCCTGCAGTCCCTTCTTACATGAAATTAATTGCAGGACTTCTTTGTTGAAAAATTATACACACATCATATACTATATGTGCATATATATGTATATATTCAGTTAATACAGATATCCAGGAAAAATGCCCCAACCTCAGGTCTCTTGTATTAAGAGTTACACATTCCGGGCTGGAGAGATGGCTTAGCGGTTAAGAGCTCCAACTGCTCTTGCAGAGGACTCAGGTTCGATCCCCACCACCCACATGGTCGCTGAGAACCTCTTTAACTCCAGTTCTACGGTAATCTGACACCCTCTTCTTACCTCAGGGGCATTGCACGACATGATTGCACAAACCTACATACAAACAATACATTCATACAAAAATAAATTAATTAATTAATAAATAAAATTTAAAAAAAAGAAATAAAAAAGAGTTACACATTCAATTGAAGTTTGTCGCTCATAAACAAGAGCAAAATCATCCTATACCTTGTAATTATTTTAATCTACATTTGCCTGTGTTATTCCTTCTTGCTGGCATATCACATATGTAAAACAGTGGGAACGGAAAAAGTGATCTTCAGAAGTTACTATCAACCCATGATATTCTGGAGTAAGTTTTAATAGTTATGTTTACTGTATTCCCATTAATTAATTAATAATTAATTAATTTTGGTCTTTTCGAGCCAGGCTCTCCCTGTAGCCCCAGCTGTCCGGGAACTAGCTCTGTAGACTAGGCTGGCCTTGAACTCACAAAGATCTGCCTGCCTCTGCCTCCCAAGTGCTAGGATTAAAGACCGGCGCCACCACGCCTGGCTTGTATTTTCTAAAGAATGCTTGCCTGCCCTATTTGGGTGTGGATACATAAGAGAATGGTCGTAAGGAAGATCTGACACAAAGGAAAAACATTGGTTTGGTCTGAGACCAGGTTAACATTTCAAAGATTCTATCTTCCTCTTATGATATATTTTTTTTACTTGCTTTATTTCGGCTCTACTTAAAAGGTTTGACATTTTGGGGTTGGAGAGATGGCCTAGCAGTTAAAAGTGCCTGCTGCTCTTGCAGATGACCCAGGTTCGATCCCCAGCACCCACATGGCAGCTGAGAACTGTCTTTAATTCCAGTTCCAGGGGAATCCGACACCCTCTTTTTTTTTTTATTAATTTTATTTATTTCTGTATGTGTATGAATGTACTGTCTGCATGCAAGTTTGTGCACCCGTGTTGTGCAATGCCGCGGAGGTCAGAAGAGGGTATTGGATTCCCCTGGAACTGGAGTTCTCCTGGAATTGGAGTTTCAGACGGTTCTCGGTCGCCATGTGGGTGCTGGGGATTGAACCCGGGTCCTCTGCAAGAGCGGTCGGTGCTCTTAACCGCTAGGCCATCTCTCCAGCCCGCCGACACCCTCTTTTGACATCCACGGCACTGTATGCAAGGGGTGCACAAACCTACATGCAGACAGTATATTCATACACATAAAAATAAATAAAAAAAATTTAAAAATATTTAAAAAAAGTTTGATATTTTTACTATGATCTATACATGTATTAAGGAAGCTAGACTACTAAGGACTAAAAGAAGAAATGATGTATCTAAAGTAATGTTGCACAGACAGAGGATGGCAACTGTATTGAGGACTCAGAAGGAGTTACCTATAAATAAAGTATAGTATTTAATCTTGGAATTTCCAGGTACTGAGTAGATGCATCAAGGTAGCAACAATTTTATTTTCAAATTAATAATTATATTTATAGGTAAAATGTTTCCTGGGAAAAATTAAGTTTGGATTATTCTAACCAGTTGGGAAGAAAATCAAGTAAAGAGAAGAGAATTTATTAAATATCTTGTCTTCCTATTGCTAGCAGAAGTAAGATTATAAACATTGCCAGTGACTATTGCATGAAGGCACACTTGTTTGATGTAAAGACAATGCTTGCTCTCAAAGAGCTGTCATGATATATAGGGTTGCTGCATTGATACACTTTAAATGACTGAAGAAAAATAGAATGCTATATCAAAAGAAAATAAGAAAAGGAACAAATCAGTTTCGGCGATACAAAGGGTAAAGGTACTCAAAGGTACTCAAAGGAAGATTAAATGGAGACAGTAGTCTTTGGGAGCAAACATTAGTTTCCTTTAAAATAATATCACATGAACAAAAAAGTTAAGACCTTAAGCCGAGCGTGGTGGTGCATGCCTTTAATCCTAGCACTTGAGAGGCAGAGGCAGGCAGATCTTTGTGAGTTCAAGGCCAGCCTGGTCTACAGAGTGAGTTCCAGGACAGCTGGAGCTACAGGTAAACCCTGTCTTGAAAAGACAAATAAATAAATAAAAATAAACAAATAAATAAGCCCTAAACATAGGAACAGAATTGCCCTCCTGGACTTGTAGCATACAAGAACTATTGTGCATATTTATCCCATGCAAAGAAACATTGATTTGTAATTATGTTTTAGAAATTCAAATATTTATAACCATGAGGTATAGACCTGGATGAAGCATAGATTTTTGCCTTAATAAGATCTGTGGGGGGGCCTGCCTTATGCATTTCTTTTTTTTTTTTACTTTTATTTATTTTTGTATGTGTATGAATGTACTGTCTGTATGTAGGTCTGTGCACCCGTGTTGTGCAATGCCGAGGAGGGCACAAGAGGGTCTCGGATTCCCCTGGAACTTGAGTTCTCCTGGAACTGGAGTTACAGACGGTTCTTAGCCGCCATCTGTCCCTGGGGCACTGGACTCACTGCATTTCTAACAAGCTCTGCAGTGAGTCCAGTGCCCCAGGGACAGATGACATTCTCCAGCAACACAGAGCAGAACATGGCGGAAGAATAAAGGCGGAGTTTAAATGAAGAGCGCTGTGGCCTGTGTGTGCTCTCCCTGGACAGCAAGAATAGAGACACCATCCTGTACATCCTAGAAATACCATGTAATGAGTAAAGTATAGAAACTTTAGGACATAAAGTCATCTAAATTATTTGTGATAGTGCTTTATTTTTTAATCTTCATTTTCCAACCTAAAATTTACCTAAAAGGAGTGGGGAGTGGTGGTGCATGCCTTTATTCCCCGCACTTGGAAGGCAGAGGCAGGCAGATCTCTGTGAGTTCAAAGCCAGCCTGGTCTACTTAGTGACTTCCAGGACAGCTGGGGCTACATGGAGACCCTGTGTCAAAGAGACCAAAAAAAAAATTTTTTTTTTACCTAAAAGGAATACACTGGCGTATGCATTTAAAAATAAAAGAATTTTGAGAATATGATTCCCTACTACATATGGTTACAAAACCAGACAATTACATGCGTACAACTATTGATAAGCAAATATTTTGGGGGGGTCTTTTTGAGACAGGGTTTCCTTGTAGTCCCAGATGGCTTGGAACTAACTCCATAGACCAGGCTGGCCTTGAAATCACTCTGGCTCCCAGAGTGCTGGAATTAAAGGTGTGCACCACCATGCCCAGCAATGAAAACAAATTTTTAATTTTTAAAAATGTATTATTTTTATTAAACTATTTCCATACACCAAACATCACTTCTCAATCCAATTTAGAGTCACTTCCCCTTCCATGCCACCCACCCCACCTGAGTTCCTGCACTCTGCCATACATGTCTTGCATCTTTTTCCAAGTCTTTCCAGAGTATTTTTTTTTTCCCAGAGCAGAGGCTTATTGTTTGGAGGAAAACTTCATTATTTCAGTCTTTCCTCCATTCTTTCAGTGTTGTAATAAACAAATATTTTTTCATTTATTATTTTTTATGTGTATGAGTGTACTGTCTGCATGTTGGTGGGTACATCCGTGTTGTGCAATGCAGCAGAGGTCAGAAGAGGGCGTCGGATTCCCCTGGAACTGGAGTCAAAGACGGTTCTTAGCCATCATGTGGGTACTGGGAATCGAACCTGAGTCCTCTGCAAGAGCAGTTGGCTCTTAACTGCTGAGCCATCTCTCCAGCCCCATAAAGCAAATAGATATATATAGATATAAATATATATATTATGATATATATATAGTGTCAAGATATATGTATATATATACACATATATAGAGTATAGGGATAAGATATAGATAAGATATATATATGTAATAAATGAATAGAAGATAGATAGATAGATAGATAGATAGATAGATAGATATTGGTCTTTTCGAGACAGGGTCTCCCTGTAGCCCCAGCTGTCCTGGAACTCACTTTGTAGACCAGGCTGGCCTTGAACAAATATTTTTAATGAGTTACAAAGAACCAGTAATTGAAAACAGCACTGAGAATTGGGTATGAAATACAAATACCAAGAGATAAAAAAGAGACCTGCTCAAAATCTCCACCTGGAAAACTGAATTTTTAAGCCAACAAATATGAAAGGATTATTTTTCCAAAGGAATGAAGAGAACTAAAAGTGTCATTAAACGTGACAATTCATGTGCTTCATTCTGTATATTACCAGAACACTTACTCCTAGTAAATGTTTAAGTTCAGTAGTAGTTCACTGTGACCTTTAACTCTATTCCTGGGGTTGGAGAGATAGCTCAGAGATTAAGAATACTGGCTGTTCTTGCAGAGAACCCAGTGTGAGTTTGTAGCCCATACATAGTGCTAACAACTGTCCTTAACACCTGTTCCAGGGTTCCCACCTGGTCTTCTGGCCTCCATAGACATGGGTCACATGTATGCACATGCAAACAAAACACTCTTGCACATAAAAAAATAAATAACTTTTAATAAAAACAAAATCTCTATTTTCAGGTGTCCTTGATATTTTGTCACACATATAAACTGGATAATGGCCTGGAGCTCACTATGTAGACCAGGCTGACCTTGAACTCACAGAGATCCACCTGCCTCTGGCTCCCAAGTGCTGGGATTAAAGGCATGCCCCACCACACCTGGCACAACTTTAAGATATAAAATGAAGAATCATATCCACCTTGCTGTGAAATAGAAGAGCACTTAGTTAAGCCATGTGGGAATAACATTCTGTTATTTACTCCACAGTCTCCCCATTCACTGGCAACCGTTATTGTTTCTTCAGCATTTGCCATCTATCTTGTTTTTTTAGATTACTCTTATGGCTGAGATCTTATAGTGTTTTTGTTTCAACTTCCTTTAACCTGATACAGTGTGCACCAGACAATTAGGTTATCCACATGACAAGATTCAACTCTTTTCTATAATGGAATTGTATTTTATTCTTTAGCAATATCATATTTCAGGAAATCTTTCCTTTGTCAATGGACCTTTAAGAAGAGTCTATAGTCTTCAAACAGTGGTGCCATAATTACAGAGTGCACATAACTGTATCCCACACTGAATTCATTTCCTTTGAGTATATACCCATATTTGGTGGTATGATCCACACTTGAGAGGGAACACCTGTGCCTTGTTTTTCCAGGATCTGTTTTACCAAAGTACAGCCATTCTAGTTCCATCCATCTGCTTGCAAATTCCTTGATTTCTATTTCCTTTGCCACTAAGTAGTGCTCCATGTTTAAATGTACCAAATTTACGTGAAGGATTCATAGGCTGAGGGACACTTGGATTGGTCATCTGAATTCAAAAAGAATAGAAACAAAGGTGTCTTTCCTAATGAACGGGGAGAAGTTTGTTTGGAATTAAGAGTCTGCCATTCTTGCGATCTCAAGGCAATGGATAAGGAGTTGTCACTTTATAATAATTAGGCTTTTAAGGCACTTTGCAGTCTCAAAACTATCTAGTCACATTTCTTCCAGTACATACCTTTTATTATGAGACTTCATGAAGTGATAATTGTGTCAATATAATAGTCAATTTTGAACATGTATGTAGAAGACAAAATATCACATTGCAGCCCCTCCTAAGTACATATATTTTTCTTTGTCACAAATGAATATTAAAGAACATGAGAGATGGCTCAGCAGTTAAGAGCAATGGGTACTCTCACAGAGGACCTGGGTTCAGCGCAAAACACCAACAGAGCAAGTAATAACCATCTGTGACTCCAGTTCCAAGGGATCCAATGCTCTCTTCTGACCTCAGGGAGCACTGCCCAACATGGGTGCACTTACGTACATGCAGGCAATATACACATACACAAAATAAAAATAATAAAACATTTTAAAATTAATATTAGAAAGTGTAATACTTCATTTTAATTCAAGGTTGTCTGACTCCGTGTCTCATAAATGTAGTATCTAATCATTCACACTAATTTGATTCCATAATAAGTATGCAGGGGTGTGTCCCTTAAGAACACCTGCCTCTTGAATATGTTTCAGGACATCGCCTTCTGCCCCAGAAACCCAGGAGCCCACAACTTAATGCACAAGACACCAAGTCCTCTAGCACCTTTGTATTCCTGTGCTGGGGGGTTAATGATTTGAGTCTCTAGAAAGTAATTGGATTTTGGGCTGGAGAGATGGCTCAGCAGTTAAGAGCACTGACTGCTCTTGCAGAGGACCTGGGCTCAATTCCAAGCACCAACAAGGTGGCTAAGAACCATCTTTAGTGCTGGGAATGGTAGTGCATGCCTTTAATCCCAGCACTCGAGAGGCAGAGGCAGGAAGGTCTTGGTGAGTTCAAGGTCAGCCGGGTCTACAGAGCAAGATTCTAGCCAACTGGGACTAAAGGACCCTGCCTCAAAAATACCAAAAAAAAAAAAAAAATAATAATATAAATAAATAAATAAATAAAAGAAAGTAACTGACTGACTGGATTTCTAACACAGTACTGTGTCAATAGATAATAGAAAATGCAACAGGGAATTCTATTAATGACTCTGCAATTTTGAATATTCTTTCAGAACACTGCAATTTACATAGCTTCTTCAGGTGGCATAATTAGTGTTCTACTTCTAGCTATATTTCAGAAAAAAATTCAGGATGGAAATAGAACTTTATGCTTGAGGTGATAATATTATATGCTATAAAGCACTTGTCTTAATTCATACGGTCTTAAATTCACCTGAATGTAATGACATTTAATAATCTAAATCTAAGAAGATGAACAAGCCAACAGAACCAAATATTTGCAACAGAGTTTCGAGACCTGCATTCCTTGCTGTGTTGTAAGGAAAAACAATGTTTAAATCCTGGGTCTCTTTCCCAGACCTGAGCCCACAACTCTGACTGCAGTGTCCTGCTCCACTCTGATCACATGACCAGGAGTCTTTCAGCAGCCTCCCATTATGTCCGCACCCTCCTCCAAACTGCCAGTCCTCTATGCACCCCAGACTCCACCTCTGCATCTGCCAGAACTAACCTTTCTGCGTGTTTCCTATGGCTGAGGAGAACCTCGTCATTGCAAAGGCCTGGTCTAGTTCCGCCTCCAGTTCCGCAACACCCTAGCCCCTTACTGGAGTGCTGCCCGGGTCTCTCTGCAGTTTTGCAAGCCCCAAGGCCTCAAGATCCGCCAGACTTCCGACCCCTCCCACTCTCATCTGGCCTCGCCCACTGAGTCCCAAGATTTACATGAAAAGGATGTGTAGAAAGCATCTCTGGTGACAATCCAGGGCCAGAATTCATCCTGCAATGGGCTGTTTTAAACACCAGAGGGCAGACATGTCCTTTTGCTCACTCACAAGTTTGTCTATCAGAAATCAATGTAAATACATGAGTAGAAAGTATGTTTTCATATTTTAGAGTAATATAAAATTAAAGGAGGAAAATGTGAATTCCTAAACATAAAAAAGACTGTGAGAAAGATGCAGGACAGTTATGGCAGAGTGCATGATCTGGGGTGGGGTGGGGGGAAGGGAAACGGGAATATGTGTAAACTGAACTGAGATATGATGTCTGAAATACACAAAACATCAGTAAAAGCATTAAAATAAAAGAAGAGCTTTTAGCTAAACCAGAGAAAATCCCCTTTTAAAAAACCATACAGAAGACCAGGTACGGTGGCCCACGCCTGTATCCCAACACTCGGGAAGCAGAGAGGCAGGAGGATCTCTGTGATTTCAAGGCCAGCCTGGTCAGCAGAGCGAGTGCCAGGCCAGGCCAGCTGGGGCTACAGGGAGACCCTGTCTCAAACACACACACACACACACACACACACACACACGCACGCACGCACGCACACACACACACACACACGCACACACACAGAAAAGGAATATGCAGGAATTTTAGGATAGCGTTAAAAGACCAAACTTTCAAATTATGGACAGACAGGAAAAAGAACTCAAAATCTACAAAGTTACCATCCAAGTACAAGAAGACCACAGAACATCAAATAGACAGGTTCAGTAAAGAAATTCTCCATGCCATATCATATTTAAAACATTAAACACATAGACTAAACAAAGGTATTGAAAGTTGCAAGGAAAAGTCAAGTCCCAGATAAAGGCAGACACATCACACTAACAGCTTGATTATTCAATGGAAACTTTAATAAAAAATATTTATTATTTTTATTCTATTTTATTTATGGAAACTTTTAAGGCCAAAGGGCTTGGGAAATTCTTTGTCCCCCCACAACTGCCCAATTTGACTGTTACAATTCACAGAACTACTGAAGGAGAAGTAGAAAGATTTCATGGCACAGACTAAAGGAATACATGACCACTAAGCCTGCTCTACAGAAGATACTGGAAGGAATAGTAGGAACAGTAAAAAAGCGGAATATACATGCACATGGCAGTGGAGAAAATGCCAAAGTTTCATCAAAAAGTCCTAAGAAAACAACACCAAATCAGCAAACATTATTAACAATCACAGTTCCTTGCAATAGATGGAACAAAGACTAGGAGATAGATTGGTTTAGAAAACAGGATCCATCTTCTTGCTGCCTCAAAGGAAAATGTGTTGCCATCAAAGATAGGAACCACCTCATGATAAAGAGATGGAGAAAGCTACTACAACATGAAACTAGGAAATGAGAAGGCATATGTAGTCAAATAACACAGAAAAATAGATTTGGAACTGGATTTAGAAGAAGAGATAAACAATATCACTTCATCATCATTAAGGGAACAATTGATCAAGAGACACTAAAATTCTAAATATGTACACACGAAAGAGAGATTTACTCAGTTTTATCAAAGAAATGCTACTGGGTGAAAAAAGCACAGATTCACACCAACACATTAATAATTGGAGATTTCAACACTCCACCAGGATCATATACAGGTCATACAGGCAAAAAATGAATAGAGAATCATTGGAGTTGCATGGATACAAAAAGCAAATGTAAGAAACAGACATCTACAGAACATTACACTCAAACACAGGAAGCCACACATTCTTCTCAGCAGCACATGAAAACTTCTCCCAGATAGGCATCCAGATTAGGAGCAGAGCAAGTCTCAACAAATTGAAGAATAATGATGAAATAGTGGACATTCTGTGGATTGACAAGTATAGAGAAAAAAATAATTCCAATCACAATAGCCACACCAAAAGTAAAACACCTAAGAATGATCCTAAGAAAGGCAATGAAACAAGTCTACACTGATAACATTAAGACTCTGAAGAATCAAATTGAAGAAAATATCAGATTAAAAGACTTTCTCAAACCAAGAACTACAAGAATTAATTTTGTGCAAATGACAGTCATATCAAACAGAATCTACAGCCATGAATGCCTAAATTTAATGCATTTATTTTATGTTTTTCTCGTGCATGGTTTCTCTCTCTCTCTCTCTCTCTCTCTCTCTCTCTCTCTCACACACACACACACACACACACACACACACTCTCTTCTTTTCCTGATTAATGAAAGGAAGACAAACATAAACAAGAATTCTGGGACTTGAGAGTTGGATCAATTGCTAAGAAAGCTGGCTGCTTTTTCAGAGGACAGTATTCAGGTCCGGTTCCCAGCATCCAAACGGAAGCTAGCAAGCATCCACAACATCACTTCCAGGAGATCTGATGCCCTCTTCTGAACTACACAGGCATTGCATGACATGGAGGCATCTACCTACACAGAGGCAATACACTCATAATAATAATAATAATAATAATAATAATACAGAAATATCTTAAAAATAACTGAAAAAAATATAAAGGAATTCATCCTCGCCATGAGCCAATATTAATGGATCCAAATCACCATAGACTAAGTGTCTACAATACTGAAATCAATGTTTTATTTTATTACTTGGTTTTGTTTCACATCACTTTAAAATTCAGGAAAGATACCAGAGCCAAATCAAATATTAATCATCCAAATTTATTAAAAAGAAGCAAAAACTAGCACTGTTGATGAAAGGTTTTGGTGTCCATCAATGACGGTCTGTCCAGCATACAGTCTCGCCAATCTGACTGAAGCTTCCAATGAGTCTAAGAGAGAACCTTTTAAAGGGGAGGCTCCCAGGGCAAAGCACCCTTGCACTTTTGGCCCATTGGCTCAGCACTTACTGTCCTTCATGATCTGGATGTCTTTTTTGGTTTTTATCCCGGTCACAAGGAGATGGCATTCAGTTTTGTATGAGTCCATTAATGCCACAGCTTAGGTGTCTGGGGTCAGTTTGGAGACTCTGCCATATGTTCCCAGAAGGGCTATGTCCATGGCAAGGAGGGCAGTCAAGGTAGGGTGACAACCCACAGGGGCATGGCCATGTTGGTAGTGAACTGGTGTGGCCTCAGCTGGCTTCTGGAACAGGAGTCTCTAAACTCATTTATAAATCAGACAACATGAATTGAGGTAACAAATTAACCCTTCAAATTGCCCTACAAAACCTCCAATTCCAGGAGTTCACATTTTCTAAATAATACTCTTAGGTCTTCTAGTATATCATATACTAATCCACTGCAATATACACATAACACATATAATTTTTAAACTGGATTTTATGTTTTTTTGTTTTTATTGAGCTTTTGTACAACAGTTCTTATTCAAATTTAGAACTCCTCAACCATCCATGCCTCAGCCCCCTGGACTTCATGCATTCTGCCATACAAGTTAATTGCTATCTAGTCAGGCATTTGTACCTGAATATCTTTGGGTGCAAGTTCATCCACTGGAGTCCAGTGAACCTATCTTGAGATCACAGGAAGGTCTATTCTCTATCACCCAGTTGTAATCAGTTTCTAATAGTACCCAGGTGAGGTTCAGCCCACTGCCCTTTTCCTTGGCTCCACTCTGAGCCCTGTGTGAATGAGTTAGCATTGGCCTTCTGCTCAAAACCACCATTGCCTTGAGTTTGCATGTGCAAGCTTCTATTGAATATTGTGGAGTTCATCCAATATGTCTTAATAATACTTAGGGCCTCTCCTGTATCTCTACTCCCCATAACTCATCCACAGGACTTCATGCATTTTGTCATATTCATTAGGGCCCATTGAGTCCAGTTTCTGAATCAATATGTCCCTTGGTGAGAGTTCCTCCAGTGGAGACTGCTAGGCCTATGTTCAGTCACTCCCATAAAGAAGATGAACTCTGACTTACCCAGTAGTGATAAGCTGCCAAGTATTTCTCACCCAACTTGGGGTCTCCTGCCCATTTCCCCAGATCTATACTGGGGTTTGTCTGACTGACTTTGCATGGGTCTTGTGCATCCTGACACCATTGTTGAAAGTTTACACAAGGGAGTTCTCTCAGGAGGATATGTTCATTCACCACTTCCCCAGTTTGTTACAATCTTTCTGCCCCCTATTCTGCATGGTCCCGGAGACCTAGGTGGGTGAAGATTAACATAGGAGTGCTGCCCAGGAACTCACCATTTACAGTCTCTTTTTTTTTTCATCTGCAGTATCTTATACTCTACATTTGGGCCAGTTGTGGCCCTTGTCTTCATCCCACTCTGTTGTATGAAGAAGCTTCACTGATGGGAGCTGAGAGATACATTCATATTCTAGATAAACCTTGTTCCACTAAGTTCCCTGAGCCTTAGATATACACATTCCACTTTAGATGTGTCTCTTAGGGTTGGGCATCTCACAAACACTTATTCTTGGGCTGTGACCAGTTGTGGAACATTGTAATAGTCTCCATCTGTGACAAAAGAAGATTCTTTGGAGTGTGGTGACTGGCATAATTGTGTAATCCATATTTAATATAGAGTAAGAAATCATGTTTGTCTAGGGATGATAAGGGATTAGGGTTTTCTCTAAGATCTCTAACATTTCCAGCAATGTGCATCTGTCTGTTTACACTACCACACATCAGTTCCCTCCTATTGAAAAAGTTTAAGTCCAATTTATTAGCTGTTGATTATGCCCAAATAAAAATGCCACTACTGCCAGGTGTGATGGCTAATGCCTTTAATCCCAGCACTTAGAAGGCAGATGCAGGCAGACCTCTCTGTGAGTTTAAGGCCAGCTTGTTCTACATAGTGAGTTCCAGGACATTTGGGGCTACAGGGAGAACTTGTCTCAAATAGACCCCACGCATGCCAGTAATTTCCATTATTGTTTGCTATACCAGACACTGTGTTGGTAAGTAGGATTTAATGGTGAGGTTGGAGCATTGCTTTCCTCCACTATCAGCTTGCATGTATGAGATCTAGTCTTCAGGGGATGGATTTAGGTCAGCTCCAGCTGCATTGCTATTAAGTCCTGTTTCCTGGGTATGTCCTACAATCAGCAATAGGGTCTTACCTTCAACTTCTGGGGGATAATCAAGGTCTGCATCAATAGCCTGTGTAATATGTGGAGTCTCTTGAGTTACACTAACAACTCACAGGAAGGTTTCTCCTGTCTGGCATTCTGCTTTTTGTTATATGGCCTTCAGCTACACATATGCACTCATGTACGCATAGTGTATGTGCATTTTTAGCAGGCTTTTGAATAAACACGTTCTCACACCAGTTCAGTATTATTTATCTCTCCTCTCTTTCTCTGGCCATCCTTCCCCTCTCTCCCTAGTTAAATTACTCCATTACATTGCCTTCTTGATAGTGCCTATCTCCTATGATCCCACTCTCTTGAACTCCTTCTTCCCATTTAAATTGTCTTTCATTCATCAGTTGTGGGACAATAAATTGGCTTCCATTTCTTAGTTATGGGGAAAGAACAGCAGCAAGCATAGATGTACAAGTATCTCTGCACTAGGATGAGCCCTTTGGATATATGCTAAGATGTGTTGTAAAGACTCTTTCGGTAGATTCATTTTTTATTTTTAACGAATACACCATACAACCATACAGTTGGAAAAGTTTGCAAACTGACCAGATGTGAATGAGTCTTCCCCTTTCCCCACTTCCTCACCAGCATTTAGTGTGATTTCTTCTCTTGATCTTAGCCAGTCTGACTGGAGAAACATAAAATCTTAGTGTTTCATATTTGCATTTCCCTAATTACTAAAGATGTTGAACATTTATAACATGTACCTTAGCCATTTTTATTAATTCATTTCACAATTCTGTGTTCAGATACATAGCCCAGTTTTAATTGAGTGATTTTTTTTCTTAATGCTTTATTTTTTTTGAGTTATTTTTATATACTGGTCATTAATCTTCTCTCAGCTATGTGGCTGGTGAAGATTTTTTCCCACTCTGTGACTCTTCATTTCTTTTCTTGTTTCTTTTGATATACAGAGCTTTTTACTTTAACCAGGGCACACTTATCAATTGTTAATATTAATACCTGGGCAACTGATGTGCAGTTTAGGAAGTACTTCCCTGCAACTGTATATTTAAAAAAAATTTTTTTCTGCATATATGTCTTATAAGGTACCGCCTATGTATACCACTGACAATTTCAGTTTCAGGTTTTCCAATGAGGTCTTTAATCCACTTGAATTTGACTTCATTCTTCTATAGGTAGAGACCCAGTGTTGCCAGCAACATTTGTTCAAGATGCTGTCTTTCCTCCAGTGTGTGTTCTTGACACCTTCATGAAATATAAGTTGGTTTAAATTGCACAACCTCGGGGCTGGAGAGATAGACAAGCGGTTAAGAGCGCCGACTGCTCTTGCAGAGGACCCAGGTTCAATCCCCAGAACCCACATGGCAGCTAAGAACCATCTGTAACTCCAATTCCAGGAGAACTCCAGTTCCAGAGGAATCCAAGACCCTCTTCTGACCTCCGCGGCATTGCACGACACGGGTGCATAGACCTACATGCAGACAGTACACGCATACACATACAAAAATAAATAAATAAAAATTAAAAAAAATTGCACAACCTCATTCGTCTGACTTCAACTATATTCCTTTGATGCACGTGTCTGTCTTCATGCTGGAGTCATGTTGATTTTATGATTATAATTCCTTTTTTTTCACATCAATGTCTTTTATTAGGCACAGTTTTTTAAAGTATCTCTTCATTTCTCCATACACAAAAATACATGTGCCACTTAACATACTGGAACTTGCCAACTTAACGATCAGTTAGAGACGGGAAAACCAGCCCCAGATGCTTAACCAGGAGGCCAGTTCATCTGGCGGCCCCCAAGAACATGGAGATGAATGTGATTGACGGACTGTCCCCCGTCTGTACCTTCATTCACCACCATTCGATAGCCCTTCTTCAAGGCCAGGTCCGCTGCACATTTCTTGCCAACAATCATTAAATGTCCAAGAAGACTTTCATAGTACACTTCAGCAGAAATCTGGGCTATGTGTTTCATGGGTATCATCAGAAAATGTGTTGGTGCTTGAGGAGAAATGTCATGGAAAGCAAGATACCGGTCGTCCTCGAAAATTATCTTGGCCGGGATTTCCTTGCGGATGATTATAATTCCTTAATATAATTTTAGACCTGGCAAAGAAATACCCCAAACTGTTCTTTGGGCTCATGATCTCTAGTTATCCCGAGTCTTTTTTGATTCCATATGAACTTTTAGGAATTTTTTTCTAATTCTGAGAAGAATGCCATGAGCATTTTGATTGGCATTGCAATGAATCTATAGATTGCTTTTGTAAGATCATCATTTTCACATAATTAATTCTACCAATCATTAGGAATGGAAAATCTTGGTGAGTTCAAGGTCAGCCTGGTCTACACAGTGAGTTCCAGGACAGCTGCGGCTACAGGGAGACCTTGTCTCAAAAAGACCAATCAATCAACCAATCAATCAATAATCTTTTCATTTTCTGGGGTCTTCCTCAAACTCTTTCTTCAAAGGTTTAAATTTCTCATTATAGAAATCTTTAATGTCTTTGGTCTTATGTATTCCTAGATTAATTAATTAATTAATTTATTTATTTAGTCTTTTTGAGATAGGGTCTCTCTATAGCCCCAGCTGGCCTGGAATTCACTATGTAGACCAGTCTAGCCTTGCATTCACAGAGATGCACTTGCCTCTACCTCCCAAGTGCTGGGATTACAGTCATGCACCACCACACCCGGCTTTATTTCTTTTTTAACAGTAATGTGAATGGGAGGCTTTCCATGAACTCTTTCTCCAATTGTTTGTTTTTGGTAAATAAAAAGGATGATGAAATTGTAAACTGATTTTTTTAACCTGTTAACCATTTGTAGGACATTTTTGTAAAAGTTTTGGTATCTCTTACATATAATGTCCTACCATGTACAAATAGTAATGATTTGAGATATTTTTCCAATTAAAACTGCTTTATTTCCTTATATTGTATTATTGCCTTAAGTAGAGTTCGAAGCAATAGTAGACAGCCTTGTCTTGTTCCTGATTTTAAAGGGAATGCTCCCAGTTTTTCTCCTGAATGGATTCTTTCTGTCAGAAAAAGGAACCTCACAATTCAGTGATGCAGAAATCACAGAATGAGAGAGATTCTGTAATGATACACTGAACAGAGGTTCAGTAATGAGATTATTCACTAATTCAGTCTCAACACCACAAATAGAAGTAAAAAGTAGTTTCACAAAAGAAGAAATACAAAGGGATAAGAGCTACTTTTAAAAGTGTTCAATGCTGCCAGGTATGGTGGCTCATGCTTTTAATCCTAGAACTCGGGAGGCAGAGGCAGGTGGATCTTTGTGAGTTCAAGTCCAGCTCTACAGAGTGAGTGGCAGGACAGCTGGGGTTACAGGGAGACCCTGTGTCAAAGAAAAAATGTAGTGTTCAAGGACCTTAGCAACTAAGGAAATGCAGGTTTAAATGACCCTAATCTTCCATCTCAATTGAATTAGAGTGGATGCAGTTAAGAATATTGACAACAACAAATGCTGGTGCAAATGTACAGATACTGTATGTGTATTGCTCAGTAGGCCTTTGAACTAATACAGTTCCCCCTCTTTTTTCACATCACCTAAACATGATATTCTCTCTTTCTCTCTCTCTCTTTCTCTCTCTCTCCTTTCCTTTCTTCTCTTTCAGTCTCTTTCTCTTTCAGTCTTATCCTCTTTCTCCCTTCACAGTTAAGGTAACCTGAATCCCCCATCTCTCTCTTGATAATAACTGTCTCCTAGATCCCTCCTCTCAAGCTCCTTTTACCCTTTACACCCACGATTCCTTGTAAAATCCTCCCTCTTATGCTCCCACTTACATACTCCGCCCATTTTATCCATTTCATTCTTGGTGAATCCTGTCTGACACTGTCCCTCTCTATGTATATTTAAAGGCAATATGCCATTCACCAGTTTTCAAAGAAGCTTCTTTGCAACAAACTATTAAAGTTTCCACAACAGATTACACACATTATAAGTGTCTGTGAGATGCCCAAGCCTAAATGACACATCTACAATGGAATATCTACACCTAAGAAAAACAGTCCTTAGCAGAACAAGTGGTTGAAAGAATCTCCCAGCTCTCATCAGTGAAGCTTCCTCATGCAACAGAGGAAAATAAACACCAAGGCCACAACTGGCCAAAGTGTAGAGAATCAGACAGGAGAGGGACTGTCCCTGGACAAGACTTCTATATGAAACTTTGCCTATACAGGGCTCAGGGACCACTGAGGAAGAGGGGACAGAACCAATGTAAGAGCCAGAGGAGGAAGTGCATGACTATAAAGAAACAGAGTCTTAGCAGGGTGTGGTGGCTAATGCCTTTAATCCCAGCACTCAGGAGACAGAGACAGGCAGATCTCTGTGAGTTCAAGGCCAGTCTGGTCTACATATTAAGCTCCAAGGCTAAACTGGACTAAAGGGAGAACCTGTCTCAAAAAAAAAAAAAAAGAGTTTTACAGGCTCCTGGGACCTTGCTAATATGAACTGAGAGCAATGGTGTCAAGATATACAAGACCCATGCAAACTCAGACAAAAACCGGTATAAAACTAAGGAAATGGGAAAGAAGACACAGCATATAGATCAACTATTGGCAGCTGATCACTGCTGGGTGAGGGAAACTTGATCACTTGATCTTCCTTAGTGGAGTGACACTCGACAGTCTGAACAGGCTCCAGTAGTTGAACTCACATGGGGGGACATGTAGCTAAACAATCTAGATACAATAGGGCTGACCATTTAAGAAAAACATGCATGAAGTCCTGTGGGTGGGGTATGGGTGTGGCACAGTATGATTAAGGGGGCTAAATATGCTTAACCTGTATTGTATGAAATCAAGAAAAAATTCAATATTATATTTATAAAAATTCTTAAAATCATTAAAAAGTTTATTTTCATATACACATATACATGCAAAACATTTTTTCTCTTTTTGAGACAGAATTTTCCTATAGCCCCAGTTAATATGGAACTCACTATGTAGAGCAGACTAGCCTTGAACTCACAGAGATCTGCCTCCTGCTGCCTCCTGAGTGCTAAATCCACTCTCTAGGATACTTCCTATTATTACTCAAAGTTTTAAAAATGTCAAGTGTCAATTTTTAAATATTAACTGGATCTGAACTAACCCAGGACCTGCCTGTGTGCCTCTTCCCTAAGTTCTAAGACCTGGCACAACTGTCAACAAACATATTGTCCTGGGGATTTCCCAAGACCACCTGAAGCACAGGTAGGAGCTGGGTGCTTCAGCCAGGAGGATTGTTGGGTATGGTTTAATTGTCTTTGGCTCAATTGGCTTGTGAGGCTGTGGGGTCAGAGATGTCTTCCCAGTTGGTATCAAAGGTGTATCTGTGTGAGTCTTGAGATCTGGGACTTCCCAAGACCACCTGAATCACAGGTATGAGCTGGGTGCTTCAGCCAGGCGGATTGTTGGGTGTGACTTAATTGTCTTTGGCTTGATTGGCTTGTGTAGCT
>VZQC01012408.1:777438-870424 GCA_009823505.1 Rhizomys pruinosus | reverse complement strand
TCACCAGCAAACTCCTAGAAGATGATTAAAAGCTTCAAGCAAAGTGGCAAGATAAAAATTAACTTAAAAAAACTCAGTGGCCTGTCTTGCACAACCAAACAATACCTGCGAAAGGAATATTAATGAGACTTCCTCACTTCATTAGCTCAAAAACAATAAAATAACCTAGGAACAAAGCCTAACCAAAGACACCAAAAGTTCTACAAAAAGATTTTAAACAACCTTAGAGGAAGAAAGTGAAGAATGACATCAGAAGATGGGTAAACCTCCCATGTCATGGATTGGGAAAATTAACTTGTACAAAATGTCCATTCTACCCAACTCTTTGTATAGAATTAATGCAATTCCCAAGAAAATCCCCAAGAGTTTTCACAGTGCTTGGAAAAAGCCTTACATTCATTTGGAAAAACAAAAGACCTAATAGACCAAAACGAACCCTGAGTTGAAAAAGAGCATCAGGGGCAGGGTGTTCTATACCAGACTTCAAAACTATACTACAGAGGCTATCAGTCATAAAAATAGGCCCGCCCTGGTACTGGCACTAAAACAGCTGTTGCACCACATGGAACAAAACCGAAGATCCAAACTTTAGAACATAATTTTCAGCGCATCTATATTGACAAGGGTGCCAAGAAGACACAATGGAGAAAAGATAGCATCTTCAGCAAGTGGTGTTGGCAAAACTGGCTCACCACTTGTAGCAGAATGAAATTAAACCCCTACCTCTCACCCTGTACAAAAGTCAACTCCAGATGGATTAAAGACTTCAATGTGAAACCCCAAACTCTGAAGGCAATAGAAGAAAAATTTGGCAGCAGAGTACAAGACATAGGCTTAGGAAAAGACTTCCTAAATCAGACAGCAGCTGTGCAAGAATTAAGGTGGACAATTGACAAAGGGGACCTCTTAAACTCAAAAGCTTCTTTACATAAAAAGAAACAACCAAGGAAGTGAAGAGAAATTCCACAGAGTGCGAGGAATCCTTCACCGCAGAAACATCTGACAAAGCATTGATTTCCAGAATATATAAACTACTCAAAAAGCAAACAAGAAAGAAAAAAAATGACCCACACAATAGATGGAGCAAAGAGCTGAACAGAGACTTCAGAAGTGAGGAATTAGAGATGGCTTAGAAACACCTTAAGAAGTGTTAAACATCACTAATCATTAAGGAAATGCAAATCAATACCACTTTAAGATATCATCTTACTCCAATAAGACTGGCTAGGATCAAGAAAGCAATTGATACCAAGTGCTATAGAGGTTGTGGGGAAAGGGAAACAGTCATCCACTGCTGGTGGGAATGTAAACTCGTACAGCCACTATGGAAAGCAGTGTGGAGAACTTTTGGAAGATTTGAAATAAACTTGCCAGCCATACCACTCATGGGCATGTACCCAAAGACTCATCTTGCTGCAGAGATACATGCATAGCCATGTTTATTACAGCTCTCTTCACAATAGCAAGGAGCTGTTACCAACCCAAGTGACCCCAACTGACGAGTGCATAGAGAAAACGTGGTATATCTACACAATGGAGTTTTATGCAGTGGTAAAGAAAGATGACATCTGGGGCCTGGTGGTTAAGAGCACTGACTGCTCTTGCAGAGGACCCAGGTTCGATCACCAGCACCCACATGGCTGCTGAGAACCATCTGTAACTCCAATTCCAGGAGAACTTCAGTTCCAGGGGAATCCGACACCCTCTTCTGACCTCCATGGCATTGCACGACAAGGGTGCACAAACCTACATGCAGACAGTACATTCATACACATTAATTAATTAATTAATTAATTAATTAATTAAAATTAAAAAAAGAAAGATGATATCATGCCTGGAGCCAGAAGTCATGCTGAATGAAGTAACTCAGTCCCAGAAAAACAAACGACGTATGGTATCACTCATTTGTGGAAGCTAGCACCAATCACCTAATTGTATGGCAAACTGAGCAATGTCAATGTGATCTGAAAACAACTGTGCTCTTATATCGTAATCACTGAAAATATAATAAACAAAAAAATAAAAGATCTAAAAAAACAAAACAAAACAAAACAAATCATACTGTCCTGTCTTTCTCCAGCTTCTCTGCAGTCCCAGGAAGGATGATCTTCCCACAGTCATCTTTGAGCTCTAGGCTGTAACAAGAAAGAAAAGTTTCCTGACTGATCAACTGAAAGCTTCATGATTTAACTGTAAATATCTGTCTGATTCCCAATTCTAAAGCAAACATTACAATGAAGGAGACAGATGTAGTAAACATACTTTGGGATCATAGTCATGGGAGCTGCAGAACAGGAAGAGAGTCAATTGTAAAGGTCAAATATGTGGGGCTGGAGAGAAGGCCTAGGGGTTAAGAGTGCTGACTGCTCTTGCAGAGGACCCGTCCGATCCCCAGCACCCCAGCATCCAGGGGAATCTGACACCCTCTTCTGACCTCTGCAACATTGCATGACACAGATACACAATCCTACAGTACACTCATACATATAAAAAAATAAATAAAAATTTTAAAAAGCTCAAATGTGTAAATTACTGTCAACACTGACAGTGAGGGACTGATGAATTCAGCATCTTTCTGGGCATTTGGGCAGTGTTTCATTGGTTCCCTCTCTCTATATAATGTACAAAGCCTACAGCTGTTGAAGATTCTGCACAGGTGACTAGTGTGAAGATATGCATGGGCACACAGTGAACAGGACCACAAACTCCCTGTGGTTGATGGGCTGAGTATGGGGGGATTCTCCTCTCAAATTTAGATATTTCCGAATGTGATGCCCTGTGTGTTAGCATGACTTCTTACCTGGGCATTTTCATGCCACTTCAACACAGATCTATCTTTAGAACTCCTCATGCAATCTTATGACAGATTACAAAAGTTCATACAGAGTTTTGTTGGCAAATGCTTGGGACCAAATCTCTGAAGTAATGTCTGTCCATGGGGTCTTGTTATCCAAAGATGAGGATGAAATCATGGCACCTGAGGCGAGAAGACATGGTCTGCATTTATGTTTTCAATCTTGTTTTTGTCTCCTGCATTTTAGACCCCAGGTGCTGAGTGCAGGAACTAACAGACTCCACGTTTCCTCTAGGGGAGTGGAGTCCCCAGGACAGATAGCAATCATGGAATGAAAGTGGCCTCTTCATTTGTGGAAATTAATATAATACACTTGTACCCTATGGATATCAATATCGTTTTCATGTCTTCCCAGGCGCAGCTTCCTGCACATGACCATGCACCTCACTCTGATACTTTTCTTCTTGGCCCAGAATATTTCTCTTCTATTTTGCCCACTGAGTGATCACAGTTGTTTTTGGAGTTTGAGAAATGAGAATGGGGAATCACAGAATAATTTGGTTGTGTTTCTTAGATCACAACGGAGTTCCCAGAAGTATGACAATATTGAGGAACATTTTCATTGTCAGTGAGTACTCAGTTTCCATTGATTTCTTTCATGTTTGACCATGTCTGGAACATAATTAACTGTGGATGAGAATACCAGCTTTGTTATTCTGTCTTGATCATCTCTGTCACACCTAGGATCTTCTAAAGGTTTATTTTTCTTTGTCGCATTGTTCTTGCATTCAGTGTCTTCTGATTATATTGTGTTTTCATGCTAAGTAGCCTCCAATTACAGTGCTGGAAGCATTGTGACATGGTGCATTCTACCCATGATAGATGGTTCCTTCTTTCCATAGTTGAAACTGTAAAGTCACATAAACACAAACCAAAATACTAGCAGAAGTTCAGAACTATGAGGAGAGACCAGCCTGTGCCTTCAGAGGATGGGTAAGGGTTCCCCACTACCACACAAGTCCTAATTCCTTCACAGACTGTCAACTGATTTTTGTGCATCTCCAGGCAGTGCAAACTCTGGTTTTATATTTGTCAGATTCATACAGGTGTACAGTGTGCTATGAGCTTGTCTTTCCTTTTATCCTGTCTTACCCCCTCCCACAGCTGCTGACTCTGTTCTACCTCCCTTGCATTCCCTATTCTACTCATTATTTTGTATGTGCAAACTTTTCATGGGGAAGTTCACTTCTTTCTGTAAATGAAAGGTATACCATCAGTTTATGTCAATGGTGTCCAGAATATTATGGCACTTAATTCAGTGGCAGGAACCAGAGATCTGAAAAGATATATTAATGCTTTCTGTTTGACTCTGCTACCCTTGAATGTGCAAGTTTGTAGCAAAGTTTTGACCAAAAATTGAATGACAGAAGAATTTGGGGATTTCTAGCAGACAAGTTCTATTCCTGCCTGAAGAGGGAATAAAACAGAAAGTATTAGTGTTATGTCTTTTTGTATACAAGAGTGACAGGAATTGTTTTGGTACCTGCCAACATTTCCACAGAGGATTATGTGTTACAACTTGGACCATTTATACTTACCTGGCAGGGGAGATACCATGATCAAGAAGGTGGTTTTCCCAGGTCGAGGCTCATCCATTGCACTTGGTATTTCAAATTGGATAATTTGAAATACAATATTTGAATTTGAATAAACCAGGGACAAGTGTAATCTTGGAGGCAAAAGGCAGATCCAATGGGTTCTGATTTCTTAGATGGACTGGAAGCCAGCAAGACTCAGATGCTGCTGTCTCCATTCCCCCCAGATATTGGGTTACAAGCATTTGTGGGGAATGCTGACATGTTTTGTGGATTGTAGGATCCAAACTGTGGTCCCCATGATTGCAGAGCATGTGCTCTTAGAAACTTAGCCTCCTCTTCAGCCATCAATGAAGTTTTGATTTTTATTTCCCTGAAGGCTTAGGGTGTTGAAATTTTTTATTTGTGTTTTTTGAGTTTTCTTTCATTGTTTATGACAACTTGTAGCAAAACTCTTTCAAAAGAAAAGGAAATCTGATTGGTCAATAAAAAATTTTATAGGGAAGACTCAAAAGAAACACGAAGGGAAATTTATGAAAAGCAATCAGGATCACTTTTCAAATATTTATGGCACATTTGTATTTCTACTTGGAGAACTTTGTGTTAATTCATTGCCCATTTTTCACTGAAATATTTTTATTTTGCTATTTAATTCTTTGACTTATTCATATATATACATATATATATATACATATATATATATATTTTTTTTATCTCCAGTGAGATGGATATTTGGTGATAGATTCAACACTGTCTTTCTCTCTCTCTCTCTCTCTCTCTCTCTCTCTCTCTCTTCAGGTTTTCTTAACTCTTCTCATTGATTTTCTAGGAAGAAATAATTTTCCTATGACTGATTTTGCCTATTCTTACTATTATTTTCTGAGATATAAGATTCTTTTACAGAAAGTCTTTGCCTATACCTTAAAGCTTTTTCTTTTTCAGGCTCAGGCAGGGGATCTAGTATCAATCTTTTACATGTGAATGTGAAGTTTCGTGAGCATCCTGTAGTATGCTGATGGCACCTTTGTTAATTATTCCACAACTACCACTGCATGATTTATTTCTAGGTCTTCTATTCTATTGCATTCATTTGTCCATCCATTCTTTTGACAGTTTTCTGATATGTTTCTTCATATAACTCTGCTCAGAAGTTTTAATCAGGTATTTTTATTCATTCCAGAGTTCCAATTTCCCTGCTTATCTTTTTGTTGTTAAGTGCTTCGTGTACTTGATGTATTCCGTGTATTCATATGAGTGTATTCTATTTATGTCAAGAATGCCATCATGACTTTGTATTAATAACAGAGATTATCATTACTTTTGTCTAGATGCTCTTCTGTAAGATCTGTAGTCTTCAAAAAAATCAGATCTGTGAATTTCTTTTTAGAATATTTTTATGTTTCTTCATATTCTTTAAACTTCAATGATTATCAAGTCTAGTATCTCATTTTCACATTGTTTGAGAAAGATTAATACAAAAACATATATGTTTTATATTTATATGTGTTTCATCAGATATATGTGCTTGTGTATGTGTGTATGTGTGTTTGTGTGTTTGTGTGTGTGTTACTGCTGAAATATATTCTGTCAGGTGAGACTTTAAATTCCCTTTAATTTTATAGTCATTATCTCATGGGCTGTCTGCTTGAGGTATTTTCTCTCTGGATGTCAAATTTTCTTGATGTATGTTCTTTAGTTTCTTTGGTTTGGGCTTGTCATTAGAGGTAGCATTACCCTGTAGCCACAGGTGGTCTGGAACTTGACATATAGACCAGGCAGATATTGATCATACAGAGACACCCTGGTTTTGCCTCTGGAGTGTTGGGACTGAAGGTATGTGCAACCACACTCCTAGTCTTTGTTTTTCATGAAACAACTTTTAATTACATTTTGAATGTCTTCAATAAAATTGTCTTTATTTTATGAGAGTTTTTCTGTCTGTGATTTCAAACATGCCTGTTCTTCTGATGAGGCAGAGTGAGGTGGATCTCTCTCAGTTCAAGACCAGCCTGGTCTACCTAGCAAGTTCCAAATAAGCTGGTTCTAAAGGGAAACCCTGTATCAAAAAAGAAAAAGTAATTGCATGGTAGTTCAAACAGAAATCAGTTTACATGTATATTATGTTTATACATTTTGCATTTACAATGCTTTTATATGTAACTGTGTAGATTAGTGCAAATGGAAAGTTGTGTAGACAGATAGGGACAAAATCATTGGAAATGGGGTATGTGTGAGTCAAATTTTCCATATTGATTTTCCTTCATATTCTGCCTGATTGAATGCTTTGCTGCAACACACGCTCCCACTCTGATGCACTGTGCTTCCACCGCCTCCAAAACAAGAGAGCCAACATCAATGTGCTTGTTTCCAAAACCATCCAAGTGTATGTTTGTTCTCTAAGGTATTTTGCTACAGTTCTTGAAAGCCGACTAACAATGTTTGAACACAAGGTTTTAAATCCTCAAGTACACCTTGGTGAAGGTTTCAAAGATGTTAGGCTTTATATCTCAACACTAAGCAATAAATGAATGTTAGAAATACATGTTTTCTTTAGTAACACTTCTTGATCAAAAACAAGAATTATGCTGATTGCTCTACTGTCAGGTAGTTTAGGTAAAACTGATTTTAGTACTTTTTTTTAATTAAAAATTTTTTAACTTCTTTTTTTAAATTTTATTTATTTTTTGTATGTCTATGAATGTACTGTCTGCATGTAGGTCTGTGCACCCTTGTCATGCAATGCTTCAGAGGTTAGAAGAGGGTCTCAGATTCCCCTGGAACTGGAGTTAAAGACGGTTCTCATCTGCATTTGGGTGCTGGGGATTGAACCCGGGTCCTCTGCAAGAGCAGTCGGTGCTCTTAACCACTAAGCTCTCTCTCCAGCCCTGACTTTAGTATTTCTAAGCTATTTATAAGATGATCATATTTAATTCCAAATATCTTGTAATTTTTCAATTACTTTCTTTGTCATGTTTCCTCAAACATATATGTGTATTAATAAGCAGAAAATAAATTTTTCAAGAGCTAGTAGATTTTTTCATTTTTAGTATTTTATTGAGCTTTTGTGCATTGCATATACTACAACTTAATAAGAATGTAAACCTCATCGCTCCTCCCCACCAGATTTCAGCTATTCTCTCACCTATGTTAAGACCTACCCAATCAACCATTTCTCTGCTACTGTATCTTTGTATAAGTTCATCTACTGGAGTCTAGTCAGTTTATCTAGAGCCACTCCCCTAAGGAAGTTCTACCCTCCCTCACCCAGTAGTGATAATTTGCTGATTGTTCCTTGACTAATGCTGGGGCCTGCTGCGCATTTCCCCAGCTCTATGCTGGGGTTTTGTTTAACTGAGTCAGCCTGGGTCTTGTGCATGCTTTCAGCATTGATGCAAGTTCAAATTAATACATTTCGTTAATACTTACCATGATCAAGAATGTGGATTTCCCAGGGTGAGTCTCATCCATTGCACTTGGGATGTGCTTCCCCCTGTGATTTCCCCAAATTTGGTAAACTCCACTGCGTAATTTGTGGTAGTGGGGATTGTGTTCATCTCTCTCCTGGAAAAACATTAATACATTTCCAGTAATAAAATGTCAAAAAACCTCATTGTACTGATTTTTATATTAAATCTGGATTTCTATTCCCTTCTCAAAGGAGAAATTATGTATAATGAAAAGATATTTTTAAATGTAATCATTAATGCAAGTGTTTTGTATATTTCTAATTTTGCCTTAAATGATCATTATTGAAAATTTTTAAATTTCTTTTTTTTTTGGTCTTTTGGAGACAAGGTCTCCCTGTAACCCCAGCTGTCCTGGAACATAGTCTGTAGACCAGGTTGGCCTTGAACTCACAAAGATCCGCCTGCCTCTGCCTCCCAAGTGCTAGAGTTAAAGGCATGCGCCACCATGCCCAGCCTGAAAATTTCTAATTTTCTACATTAGTGTATTTCATTTAGCTATTTATGTGCACGTGTGTAAGTATGTGTGTGTGTGTGTAAACATACTTTGTCATATCCAGTCTCGACTACCCTTCTATTACACTGTCTTTCCACTGCTGTCCTCATAGTGGACCAGAGGGTCCTCTGCCATTTTCAGGTCATCTTGTTTTCATTCTATCATTCTGTGACAAAAGTTCAGTACTGGATTTCCTTGCGGTCCATTTCCGAGGTAAATGAATAGTTCTTTCTCCATCCTCCTATTGGCAGATTGTCCAGTGGATCACAAAGACTTAGTACTGAATATTCAGGGATCTCTTATATATAGTGATTCTCTTTCCCTCCAGTTTCTTTCCCCAAGAAGTGTAGCTCCAACTTCCATTATTTCCACTTAGACTTTTTAGATATCATTCCTTGCAGTTTATTATAGTCACTGTAGCAATGGAGATTCATATAGTCACATTTCCATACAATATCTAGGAGTAGTTGTTATGTTTCTTATGATACCATGATGTCTTCCCACAAATGAAAGATAAAAGTACTATTAAAATTTTGAGCCTTTGACATGTTAGGGTCTGAGAATCCACACCAGACACATTGAAGGTTGGAAAACCAAGATTTATTTCAGGAAAAATTAAACCAGCATGCCGGGGTTGGAGGAAAAAGTCTCTGACCCCTATATCTTGGCTCACAGGACTTTTATCAAGGTCTAGGGGAATTTTAGTGGGGTTTGGATAACCTCTAGACTTATTAGATAGTAACAGGTTTATAGCTCAAGGTTAGGTCACCCCACCTACCCCCACATACCAGCAGCAATCTTTAGACACAATCCTGAGAATGGAACAAGGAATTGAGTCCACCTGCCCTCACATTCCAACAGTTATCTTTTTATTTTTCTTTTTGTCTTTTCAAGACAGGGTCTGTCTGTAGTCCCAGCTGTCCTGGAACTCACTCTGTAGACCAAGCAGGCCTTGAACTCACAACGATCCACCTGCCTCTGCCTCCCAAGTGCTAGGATTAAAGGCGTGTGCCACCATGCCCTGCACCAACAGTTATCTTTAACAAGTTTAGCTTAGCTGTTCTTGAGGTCTCGGGCAACTGTTCTGGTCTGCAAAAGGTCAGTTTAGGATAAACCTTGCATAATTGTCCTTTTCCCCTGGGGTGGGCACGTTCCTGTGAGTGCTTGAAATGGTGGCTATACTCAAAAATGGAGTCAGTATGGGCCTGTCTTACCAAGACATTAATTAAACCATAAGAATTTTAGTTATCTCCATACTCTAGAAAGGAAGCAGATACCATAATGTAGCTGGCATAGAAAACATTTTCTCTTTGTGTTTCTGGAGAAGGAGAATTCATGCTGAAGGATGTGGCAGGTATGCTGTCTGAAAATAGCCAGCACTTTCATCTGTGGATTTCAAGCTGTGGTCTGATTATACAGTCGAGAAATTAGATTTGATCTTTATTCGAGTTGGACATGACAACACTCTCATTCATTAGACACCTGTCCTCAGATTAAATCCTTATAATTTCCCAAGTATGTCATGTTCTCATGCCATCAAGTTTGGGGACGATGTTTTCAAAATAAAAATTTGGGGGGAAAACTACATTCAGTATGCAATACACCTTATGTTAGTTTATCATATTTTAAGAATTTTTTTCCATTGATCACTGTGTTATCTTTTCAGGATGTCAGCCCAAGATTACCAATTGGTTCTGGCTTTCGGTCTTGCCATCAATGAGATCAACAGGAGCTCCCATCTTTTACCTAATATTTCTCTGAAAATTGATGCCTTCTGTTATAAGGAGCTTGATGAGATTATTTTTTCTGGGGACTTCCTTCAGCTTATGAAAGATGGCAAGATTATTCCTAATTACAACTGCAATATCTATGCACAATTTTTAGTAGTACTTACAGGAACAACATGGTTATCATCCGCCAGAATGGCGAGATTCTTCACTCTCATCTACAGTCCACAGGTGAGGTTGTGTGTGAAGGGGAAAAGGAAAATAAGGTTTCATTTTGTAGTTCTATCTCATGAGAGTAGATTTCTTTAATCCCTAGGCAAGCTCTACAGTTCAAGTGCAAACACCAAAAGATTTTATGATGTAGTTACATTTTCTTGTAAAAATAGAGAAGAGGCACCAAGATTTTAAAAATTTTATGGAGAACACATTGCCCTGTTTGCAAATTTTAAAATTGAACTGATTCACTTGATATGAACAGATGATCCTCTTTGCACTTCCACCAGGTGCTTAACAAACTTCAAGTCTTAGACTGTGATTCCCTACAGTTCTCTTAATCAAGCTGCTTCCTCTGTTCTGTACCTTTTAGCTTGCCTATGGACCTTTCCATTCTATCCTGAGTGACCATGAACGATTTCCCAATCTGTATCAGATAGCTCCCAAGGACACATCTCTGGCCCCTGCTATGGTCTCCTTGATGGTTCATTTCAACTGGAACTGGGTGGGGCTGCTTGTCTCAGATGATGAACAAGGTGTTCAATTTCTCTTAGACTTGAGGGGACAGATGAATGAAAACAGAGTCTGCTTAGCCTTTGTGAGTGTGATTCCTCTAAACATGCAGTTATTTATGATGAGAACGCAAATATATTATAAACAAATCATGACATCGTCAGCAAATGTTGTTGTCATTTATGGCGATATGAACTCAACTCTAGGTCTAAGCTATAGATGGTGGAAATATTTAGTCATAAGCAGAATCTGGTCCACTACCTCACAATGGGAAGATATAAATCAGAGAGATTTCAACTTTGACTCATTTCTTGGGACATTCATTTTTTCACATCGCCATGGTGAAATTTCTCTTATTAAATATTTTATCAAGACTTTGAGACTTTCTGAATACTCTGAAGACATTAGTCTGGCTAAATTGGCATGGATAGGTTTTAACTGTTCAGCATCATCTAGCAACTTCAAGAGAATGAAGGATTGGTCATCCAACATCTCATTTGAATTGTTAATGGGGCACAATATTAGCATGGCCATGAGTGATGAAAGTTACAATATATACAATGCTGTGTACGCTGTGGCCCACTCCCTCCATGAGATGCTCCTATACCATATAGATACGCTGAAAGTAGATGGGGAGGAACTGTACTTTAAACCCTGGCAGGTAACATTTCTCCTATTGCAGGATATGCAGGGTCACCAAGGTGACATTCTTGAGGGTTCCAAAATAATTAAACCAAATGGTACAAGAAGTGTTCTTACAAGTGTCATAGTTTCATCCTTTGCAATTTTTAGCAGATAAGTCTACATACATGGATACACATTGTAAACAAGCAGGATGACAGTAGAATCGAATACAGTCATTAAGGAGAAGGGAAAATGCCTTTTTTAAAAGAACTGAACATTTCTAGGCACACACCTTTAATTCCAACCACCGGGAGGCAGAGCGGGTGGATCTCTGTGAGTTCAAGGCTAGCCTGATCTACATAGCTAGCTCCAGGTCAGCTGGGACTAAAGGGAGACCCTGTCTTGAGAAGAGCAGAAAAAAAAAAAAAAGAAATACTGAACATCATGGCCTCTCTGATTCTGTTAAACCTGAAAACAGATAACCCATTGTTTTGATCAGGAAACACTTAAGTGATAAAATAACACTACTTGTTCTTTAACTCTTTAGAATCTATCTATCATCTATCTATCTATCTATCTATCTATCTATCTATCATCTATCTAAATGGATATCCTTGTAATGAATAGTTTACATAAGTGATATTCAAGGACTTTAAGGATTGAAAATTTCAGTTTGTTGTTTGGTAGTTTAGAAACACATGAAGTAGGAAATACTAATGGACATTTAAACCAGTATAATGGTTATTTAATATCTTGGTATGCATTTGTTTGAGCAGTGTCTCTCAAGACAAACTAGTATTTTAGACTGACAGTGACACTTATAATTATCCATGTTTATTAATTTCTTTCTCTACAAAGAATTTACACTTTGAGGAAAAGATTAAAGAAAATGATGTGGAGTAAGAATTTCAGGTATCCTGTCTTAAAAATGGGAACATTTCTCAATCAAATTAAACCTGTCTTTCAGCTGTTACCCTTTCTGAAGAACATAAAATTTACTAATCCTGCTGGAGATACAGTGAATATGAATCAGAAAGAAAAATCTATTGCAGAGTATGACATTTTCAACATGCAGTATTTCCCACAAGGTTTCAGAATGAAAGTGAAAATAGGAGAATTTTCTCCACATTTTCCACCTGGTGAAAAATTATATTTATCTCAAGACATGATAGATTGGGTTACAGGAAGTAGAGAGGTAGGTTGAACTAAATCAAAATTATTTACACTAGATATAAGTCACCAAACTCCTCTGATGGCCTTTGAGCCTCTCACAGGTCAGTGAAGTACCACATATGGTTATTTAAACGTGCACCATCAACTTTGCTAGATTTCAATCCTTTTCTCTCAATAGAAAGGAAAGAAACATGCTTTCAACTACTGATTGAAATCACTGATTTTAGTTTTAAATATATATCACATTACACAATTTACTAGGAGGTTTGTGACCAATGAATTCAAATAGAATATATACAAAATATACAGGAATATACAAAATATTTGTGAATGTCTTTATGCATTAACTCCCCACAGTCATGATAGGAAAGAAAGAGTTAATCTCCAATATGTTACCAGCACATTTGTATTTCTTCAGATCATCCCCTCAGTGTGCAGTGTGTCTTGCAGTACTGGCTCCAGGAAATCCCTTCAGGAGGGAAAGGCATCCTGCTGCTTTCACTGCACCCCTTGCCCAGAGAATGAGATTTCCAACCAGACAGGTAAGTGTTTGACTGTGGATGAAATATACCTCAGATTGTTTCATTTCTCCCACCCACAATGGGCCCTAAAAGAGGTCTTGAAGAAAACTACAGAAATAGAAATTTTTCCTTTCATAGCTGGGCTTGGTGCCCACACACCTTTAGTCCCAGGGAGGCAGATCTCTATGAGTTCAAAGCCATCCTGTTCTACATAGTGAGTTCCAGGCCAGCTGGGGCTAAAGGAAACCCTGTCTCAAACACACACACACACACACACACACACACACACACACACACACACACCCTTTTCTCTTATTAATTTACAATGTAATTGATACTAATGAGACTTGGAATAATGAAATCTTTTCCTCTTCCCTCATTATTCTAAAACCATGGAAGATATTGTTACTTACAGGACACTGCTTTTGACAATGAAAGTATTGAAAATTGTAAATTCATCAGAGAAATTAGGACCCAGTATTTACATTTACAGACAAATCCTATTTGACACTACATATAGATCAGGCTCAACCTGGGAGACTTACATACACTTTCTTCCTCTCCTCAGTCTCTGGCAATGTTATTGACACAGACATTCACAGAGATGTGTTCAGCTCTGTATGTATTTCATGGCAGCAACATCCATGGTGTGTACAGTCTCTATGAGTAGGTTTAATCTGTTGTTCTCTAGTTCACAGGCAGTGCAAAAAGGAGGAAATTAATGTACACAAGGAATGATATGTGACAAAATAAATAATCCCATTGACACATGAAAAGTGTTATTATTGCATACAGGAAAACTAAAAGAGTGAAAATGAGCCAGGCATGGTGGTGTATGTCTTTAATCCCAGCCCTGGGGAGGCAGATGAAGTTCAAGGCCAGCCTGGTCTCCATAGCAAATTCCAGGCCAGCTGGGAATAAAGAGATACCCTGTGTCAAAAAAAACCCCAAACAAACCCAAAACCCAAAATCAAATACTATGTGTCATATGTGTTCTTTGGGAATTTGGAAATTATTTTGACCATTATATATCCCTGATATACACTCCATCATTGAGCCTTTTTTTTTCTTTCATTCTTGAATGTGTATGAATGTATTGTCTGCATGCAGGTCTCTACACCCATGTCATGCAATGCCATAGAAGTCAGAAGAGGGCATCGGATTCCCCTAGAATCGGAGCCATAGCTGGTTCTCAGCAGCCATGTGGATGCTGGGGATCTAACCCTGATTCTCTGCAAGAGCAGTCAGCGCTCTCATCAACTAGGCCATCTCTCCAGCCCCCATCCTTGAGTCTTTTACCTGCTGTATGCTTTGCTTATAAAGGTAGAATTTAGTGATGCAGAAAGGGACTGAGTAATTCCAGACTACCTTCTGAAATAGCAGATAATGAACATATTATTAGGGTCCAGGGGTCCCCATCAGAACACAAACGAGGCAGGCAGCTGCTTTTCATGAAGTTTATTTAAAAAGAAAGACCAATTGCGAAGTTTATTTAGAAAGGAAGGCCAGAGGGCTGGAGAGATGGCCTAGTGGTTAAGAGTGCCGACTTCTCTTGCAGAGGATCCGGGTTTGATCCCCAGCACCCACATGGTGGCTGAGAACCATCTGTAACTCTAATTCCAGGAGAACTCCAGTTCCAGGAGAATCTGACACCCTCTCTGACCTCTGCTGCATTGCACGACACGACACGGGTGCACAGACCTACTTGCAGACAGTACATTCATACACATAAAAAATAAATAAAATTTAAAAAATAAAATAAAAATTGATTCTTAAAAAAAAAGAAAAGAAAGGAAGGCCAAATTGATAACAGATGCATCGTGATAGGCAGGGAGGAGAGCGACCCCAAGAAATTCTATGCAGGATATTTTTAAAGGCAAAGATCACATCCTGGTGGGCTTTAGGTTAGTTATTAGTTATTACTGGTGTTCCTTTTTTCCTCTTAGAGGGCTAAGGTTAAGGTCCCATTCTTCTTATGTTATCTCTGAAAGCAGAGATGATCCTCTCTTCCTGCTATCCCTGTTGACTCAATCCTGTCCTTTTAACTCTCTTCTTTTTCCCTGCTACACCATAGGTGGCCTATTTTTATTGTCTTCCCTTTCTGCTTGTGCTTCTGTCACCTTACTGAAAAATGTCACTATTTCCAAGTAATCCTTAGCACAAAATGTAGTTTTTCTCTAAAGAAATGGAGTTGCTCTAAAAGGCCTGCTAGTTCTCTTCCAAATGAAGGCTGTGTTGTGTAGTATTAATCATTTCCTCAAGTCTCAAATTTAAGTAAGATTAGAGGAGAGCTATCTGCATATTTCTAATTTCCTGTGAATTGAAAACCATGGGGCATGAGTTTGAGGCCAACAGGCTTCACCTGACAATCTGGTAACTATGTGATCCTGCAGTGCAGTCTATAGAACTGAGAGTAATAATTAAGGCTATGGCACATTCCTTTAATCCTAGCACTCAGGAGGCAGAGGCAGGCAGATCTCTGTGAATTCAAGGCCATCCTCCTGTACATAGTGAGTTCCAGGACAGCTGGGGCTACAGGAAGACCCTGTCTCAAAAATAACAACACCAACAAAAAAGCTTAAGACTACAGTGAACCACTTAGTTTGTACTCCATTCCTTCCATCTATATTTTAATTTGGAATATGCTATATGTTAGGAATAATCAGTGTAATTCTTTTTTTGTGTGTGTCTTTTTGAGACAGGGTCTCCTTAAAAGCATATTAAAGGTAATTCCAAAGAAACTGTAGAAAATCTTGAAGATGTCTATTTTCAATATTTGTCACATTATCTGGGAATGCTGTTTTGTATGCTAATTCATGCACACAAATTAATTGGAAAGCTAAGTGCAGTGTGGTGGTATATATCTTTAATCCCAGCACTTGGGAGGCAGAGGCAGGCAGATGTCTGTAAATTCAAGGCCAGTCTGGTCCACATATCAGGTTCCAGGCCAGCTTGGAAGTAAGGGAGACCCTATCTCAAAAAGACCAAAAAAAATGGAAAGCTTAAAAATTACATCATACTATTCCAACAATTAAATGTCCTAATATGAATTTGTTTCCATGGAAGAGGGACCCTTAGATTACTTTGTAATCACTAAGTTATCACTCTTTCACAGACTATTATCTCTAGTATAGAATATTGCAGGAAAGTAGAAAGGCAACTGATATTTACCTATACTTGCAAGATAATAAAGATATCATGAATATTTAACATAGGTAAGAAAAATTATTTGTTTACTTCATCCACTATGGTATTAGGCATGAGAGGTTGGGAATATCTCCTACAGAGTACATGTGCTTCATTGCTATCCACAGCAACAGAGGGGCAAATTTTTGTAAGCATGCCTCACAGATATTTGACCAATTCTGACAGTGAAAGAAATGCTAATTATGCTGAAGATGCTTTCTTTTCTGTGTCAGATGTAGAACAGTGTGTAAAGTGTCCAAATGACCAATATGCCAATGCACAGCAAAACACCTGCATCCATAAAGTCACGGTGTATCTGACTTATGAAGATCCCTTGGGGATGGCTCTGGCATGCATGGCTCTGTGTTTCTCTGCATTCACAGCTCTAGTTCTTGGGATCTTTGTGAAGCACCGAGACACTCCCATTGTGAAGGCCAATAACCGCACCCTCAGCTACATCCTGCTCCTCTCCCTCACCTTCTGTTTTCTCTGCTCCTTGCTCTTCATTGGCCATCCCAACACAGCCACCTGCATCCTGCAGCAGATCACATTTGGAGTTGCATTCACAATGGCTGTTTCCACTGTCTTGGCCAAAACTATTACTGTGATTCTGGCCTTCAAGGTCACTGATCTAGGAAGAAGGATGAGGCATTTTCTGCTGGTCAGGGGCACCTAATACATTATTCCCATCTGGCATCTGGTCTCAGGCTTATTCTCTGTGGGCTTCTGGGATGGGAACTTCTCCTTCCCTTTTATTTGGACAAAAGATTTACAAACTGGCCATGGCACATCACCATTGTATTGTTAACAACAGGTTCTGTACTCTTTTTACTTGTGTCCTGGGGGACCCTGGGTTCCCCCTGGGCCTTGGGAATCTTTCACTGTGGCTTTCATGGCCAGAAACCTGCCTGACAGATTCAAGAAGCCAAGTTCCTGACATTCAGCATGCTAGTGTTCTGTAGTCTCTGGGTCACCTTCCTCCCTGTCTACATAGCACCAAGGGGAAGGCCTATGGTAGCTCTGGAGGATTCTTCTCTATCTTGGCCTCCAGTGTTGGGCTCTATGTCTGACATCTTTTTACCTAAATGTTTCATTATTTTATTAAGACCTGATAGAAATTCTCTTCAAAATTTCAGGGTGAAGGTACATGACACCAGTAGAATTTCTTAAGTATCAGTTGATGCCTATACAAAAGTGGAATCCCTGAAGACAACAGTGAACAATTCTAGCCAACCAGCACTGTATAATATGAGGTCCTCCAGCACCAAGTCTTTTTACTTGTTAAGTTGCATCAAGTCATTTTTGACTTCTTTTGAAAAAACTTCTTTTTTTTTTTCAGATTGCATAACCATCTTATAGTTTTGTCATTATTTTTCTTTATTTCTTTATTGTTTCTTTATATATATATATATAATATATAGTATATATATATATATATATATATATAATTGTATATATATATCATATAAATCCTGTGTATGATGTATACCATGGAAAGATTTTCTCCATTTTTTTCTATTTGTTTCCTTGGTTGCTTCTTTTGCTATACAGAAATTTTTCATTTTAGTCAGGTCCCACTTACTGATTTTGCTTTAAGTTGTGAGCAACTGAGTCCAGTTAAGAAAGACCTTTCTTTTTGTTGTTGTTGTTTTGTTTTTTTTTCATGCCGGGCGTGGTCGCGCATGCCTTTAATCCTAGCACTTGGGAGGCAGAGGCAGGCGGATCTCTGTGAGTTCAAGGCCAGCCACCTCTACAGAGTGAGTTCTAGGACAGCTAGGCCTACAGGGAGATCCTGTCTCAAAAAAAAAAAAAAAACCCAAAACAAAAAACAGAATAAAGACCTTTCTTGCACCTATATCTTGCAGGATAATGCTTATATTTTGTTCTAGAATTTTCAGATTTTCAGGAATCCCATTGAGATATTTGATCCATTTGGACTTGACTTTTAGGTAGGGTGATAGGTAATGGCCTAATTTCATTCTTCCACGGTTGAGATCCAGTTTTGCCAACGCCATTTGTTGAAGATGCTGCCTTTTCTCCTTGTGTACTCTTGGGCTCTTTTCCCAATTATAGGTGGCTGAAAATACACAATGAAAAATACACACGCTGATGTTTTAAGTTTCTATTATGTTCCATTGATCTATGTGTCTGTTTTTTGCCAGTACCATTATATTTTTATGACAATTCCTCTGAACTATATTTTGAGATCTAGTTTGGTAAGTCCCCCACACCCCCAGCATTGCCGTTTGTGCTCAACATTGCTTTGGTTATCTGTGGTCTTTTGTGATTCCATATGAATTTTGGGATTTTTCCTTAATTCTATGAGTAATGTCCCAGAGATTTTGAGAGACGTTCCATTGAATCTATAAATTACTTGGATAGGATGGCCGTTTTCACCTTGTTAAATTTATAAATCCATTAGAACTGGAGGTGTCTTCACTCCGTTTTCCTTCCTCAGTCTCTTCAAAGATTTAAATTTCTTTTTTGGTCTACTTGGCACAGGTTTTCCTTTTTTTTAATTTTTTAAATTTATTTTTGCATGTGTATGAATGTACTGTCTGCATGTATGCTTGTGCACCTGTGTCATACTGTCTGCATGGAGGTTTGTGCACCCGTGTCTTGCAATGCCACGGAGGTCAGAAGAGGGTCCCGGATTCTCCTGGAACTGGAGTTCTCCTGGAATTGGAGTTACAGATGTTTTTAGCCGCCATGTGGATGCTGGGGATCGAACCCAGGTCCTCTGAAATAGCAGCCGGTGCTCTTAAACCACTAGGCTATCTCTCCAGCCCTGGCACAGGTTTTCCATGCAGCCCTATATGTCCTTTTTATTGTAGAGAAATTTATTGTCCTTGGTTGGGTTTACTCTTAGTTCTTTTTAATATTTTGTATTTTATTTTATTTGTATGAGTGTTTTGCCTGCATATGTAAGTGTATCCCTGTCATGCACACTCCAAAGAGGCCAGAAGAGTGTTTTGATCCACTGAAAAAGGAGATATGAATGCTAGTGCCAATTACCTAGTTGTGAGTATTTCTTGTGTAGGGCCCCCTGAGCTTTTGTCCAAAGCAGTTGGGCATAATGCATATTGGCAACAACAACAACAACAACAACAACAACCAACAACGACAACAACAGAAAGGACTGCATCAAAGAACTGACTGAAACAGTGAACTTCTGCTCACAACGGTCAACTTCCTCATGGAGAATATTAAGAAAGACAGAGAAAGGAGATGAAAAAGCATGGTTTAGCATAATGCATTGAGCTTCTGGCCGGGGGGGAAGTGGGTAGGAACACAGGTCTAGATTTGTTAAAATATAAAAATAAATTTATGTGAAAAAAAAGAAAAAGGAAAAGGAGATATGGATGTTTGTAAGCCAACATGTAGATGTGGAGAATTAAACCTGGGTGAGCATACAGTGCTCTTAACCACTGAACCACATTTCCAGCCCTTTTATTTATTTACTTATTTCTTTATTTTATTTATTATTTGTAGCTGTTGTTAATGAGAGGGTTTACATGAACTCCTTCAATCACTTATTATTGGTTTATTTTAAAAGGTACTGATTCTTAAATATTTATTTTGAAACCTCCTACTTGGCTGAAAGTGTTAATTATTTCTAGTGGTTTTCTAGTTGGAATATTTGATATCTCATATACATATTTCTATCATATCATAGGCAAGAGGGTAATTTAACATTTTGTTTTCCAATTAAAAAAGTATCTAGGGCCAGGTTGTGGTGCACATAACTATATTCCCAGCACTTGGGGAGGAAGAGGCAGGCAGACCTCTGTTTAGTCAAGGCCAGCTTGGCCTTCATAAGCAAGCTCCAGGACATCTGGGACTAAAGGGAGACCATGTCTCAACGATAAAAACAACAACAACAAAAAACCAACACTAAGTTTCCTTCTCTTGTCTTATTTGTCTAATAAGATTTTCAGGAACTGTATTGAAAAGGATGGAGACAGTGGGAGCCTTTCTCTGGTTTGTGATATATGGAAATGCTTCCAGAATTTCCATTTAGAATGAGGTTAGCTATGTTTTTTAATTTTTATTTATTTCTGTTATGTGTGTGAATGTACTGTCTGCATTGCAGTCTGTGCCCTCTGTGGTTGCAATGCCGGAGGTCAGAAGAGGGTTTCGGATTCCCCTGGTACTGGATTTCTCCTGGAATTGGAGTTTCAGACGGTTCTCAGCCACTTTGTGGGTGCTGGGTATCGACCCGGGTACTCTGTAAAAGTGGTCGGCGTTCTTAACCACTAGGCCATCTCTCCAGCCCCGGCTATGGGTATTTTGTATATAGCTTTAACTATATTGAAGTATGTTCCCTATATCCAGTTCCTACTAAGGCTTTAACATCAATGTAAGTTGTTGTTCTAGTTTGTCTTCCATTGCTGTGACAAAACACTCTGACCAACACCAAACTGGGGAGGAAAGGGTTTATTCAGCTTACATCTCCTGGGTCACAGTTCTCAGGGAGCCCAAGGCAAGAAATTAGGGCAGGAACCTGGAGGCAGGAGCTGAAGCACAGGCCATGGAGGAGTACTGGTCACTGGCTTGCTCCCCTGGCTCATGCCCAGCCTGCCTTCTTATATGGTACACAACAACCTGCCCAGTTGTCCACTACTCATTGTGGGCTGGGCCCCCCACACTGCTCGACCATCAAGACAATACTCCACAGATGTGGCCACAGGCCAATCCAATGGAGCCAATTCCAAGTTAGGCTCCTCAACCCAGGTGTGTCAAGTTGACACTAAAGCTATCTGGCACAATTGACCCTTGTCAACTTGACACACAAAACACATCACTATTAACACCACCTTTCCAGTTCTTATCCCTAAAGTATGATGTTAACATTAATCACAACCTAAGACAGTACAACCTTAAAGCCCACAGTCCTTAAAATTGTCCAAAGCTTAAAAGTTCAGTCTATTAAAAGTCTCTTAACTGTGGGCTGCTGTAAAATCCAAAACAAGTACTGTCTTATTTCAAGGGGAATAATCAGGCACTCTCAAACAAAATCTAAGTCCAGCAAAGTAGCTCAAGGCTGGACACCTGGGATTCACTCACGATCTTCTGGGCTCCAAAGGATTTCAGCAGCTCCCCTTCTCTGCTCTGCCATCCACAGCACACACAGCTCATCTCACAGTCCCAGGCTGACTCCATTCCACCCCTGCTGCTGCTCTTGGTGGTCATCCCAAGGTCCTGGCATCTCCAAAAAGCTGGGGTCGCCACAGAAACTGAGGCAGCACCTTCACCAATGGTCTCTTTTGACCTCTCCTGGTGCAAAGCCTCAGCTTCCCACCATGACCCCTGCAATCCTGGGGTCTTCACTGCAATTGAGGTGCACTTCCACCAATGGTCGTTCCTGACCTCTCACAGTGCCAAGCCTCGGCTACTCTCTGTGACCCCCTCAAATTTCAACACCAGAACTATATAGGAGACTCTTACACATTACCACGTCCTGCTTCTGGCTAGAGATGGAGGCTCAGGTCCCTTCTGGAACACAGCTTCTGTGTGCTGACTGTGAAGAAATTCTTCCCAGAAGATTTCACCACAGTGATGCTGGTCTCTTGTTACCTACTGCTGATTTTTTAGCCCCAGCTAACCAGCATCAATTGTCCCAGTACAACAAAGATTTCCCTTCAGGTTCTGGTCTCTTGTTACTTACAGCTGACCAGAACCCACAGATACTCAGTCCAGTTCATCACTCAGGTATCCCAAGGGAAGGACTCAGGGCAGGAACCTGGAGGCAGGAGCTGAAGCACAGTCCATTGAGGAGTACTGCCTGACAGGTGGCACCCGAACAGGGACCCTTCAACAAGTAATCTTTTTTTCTTTCTCTTCTCTTTTTTTTTCCCAGGTAATGGGTAGGCTCCCTCCAAGGTCCGCCAGTAAAGGCTGACTGGTTAAGTGCAAGTAAGTATGGAATTATTGTGGCATGATGAATCAAAACAAGAGGGAATGTTTCTGTCAGTATTTAAGCCATAGAATGTTTCCACCATCTGAAGGAACAAAAATATTATTAACAACTGGCATGGTAAAATGCCAATACACTCTGTCAGGATCTTATAAAACCTACTAAGAAAACAGGAGCAATACAGGACTTTATAAATGCCTGTGTAGATGCCTCACCAGCAGTAGTGTAAGGAAAGGACTACACTGAAGCCATGAGAGGTCAGACGTATAGTGCCTATGAAAAAAAGACATATGGAGGAGGAAGAAGGTCCTCCAATCCCACATGTTTTAAATGTGGAGAAACAGGACATATACAAAGAGCCTCCTCGAGAAGGAAGGAACTATACAGACATTAGACAAATGATTTATTTTTAATGGATCTTAAGGAGTCCCTCAGGAAGCAAGTGATTTTCTTTAAGAAAAACAACATGGAGAAATTCTTTGACTTCATTCCATGCAAGATCTAAAAAAGCCCGCCCCAGCAACCGTGCCTCGGACAAACCCTTCTCCTCCCACACACCGCTTTGGCTGCACGGCAGCATTTGCTCCGATCACAACACTGGCTCTGAGCTCTGTCCCCAATCACCCCAAGCCAAACACCCCAGGCAACGCCTGTCAGTCCCCTTTTTGCACTCCAGCGCTTGACACTCAATCTGACTTAGAAAAAAATAACTAGACAAGCCACTGTTAAACTTTCTTGAGAAGCTCAATCCCTTATCTCAGTAACCAGATCTCATTCCAAAACCACCGAGAAAGATTTTAACGAGGCTACTCCTCCAAACTCTGATAAGGAAGAGAAGGAACCAGAGGGGAGAGACTGGGGAAGTTGGAAGCCACGGGAAAAGAGGGAGATACAAAAAAATTCTAATTATTAAAACTCAACGGTACCACTGTCTTAAATTTAAACACAGAAAAATTAAACAATGTGGTCTCTTCCTTGATTGAAACTTATTGACTAAAGCTACTTTAAGAAGAGGAGATTTTCTCCTATGGAAATTTGACTATACTGAAAGGTGCCAGGACACTGCGTGCCATAATTCGGCCGCTGCTAGCCCCTCTAAAGCCTTGACTTTAGACGAATTATTGGGCAACTGTCCTCGTGACACAAATAAAAAACAGACAAAATTTTCTTCTAAATTACTTACAAAAATTCAACACACTGCCGTTAAGGCTTGGAAGAGACTCTCCTCTCTCCTGTGTAGGCAAACATGCACACAAAGGGCCCATGCTGCAAGCACCAAGTAGCTAGAGCTGCTACTGCTCCACTCCCCTGGAAATACAAAATCCATCATAGTAAGATGCCAGACAGCTGACCCTCCTTAACATAACTGTTAGTTAGGGTGAAACAGACATTTAGTAAATCAACCCAACATTTGGTGGCTTTGAGTACAAAAGTGTTTTAATAAAGTTAACTAAAAAATGTCTTAAACTCTAAATGATTGTGTGTAAATGTAACAATACAAAATTAATAGTTCCACAGCCTTGCACAGCCAAGGTGTGCAGTAGACCAGAAAACTAAAAATTTTCTGTACCTTGACATCAAGTTATTATATAAGATTTAAAAAAGAAAAAGGAAATCTCTCATTATATTAAGTCATATGTCTGTGCAAGCTCTCTGTGTGTTAACTGTTCTCTCATGTGTCTGAGACTTTTGTCATATGTGTTCTTCTGTGTTGGTTTCTGTTAAAAGTAGCCACTTCAAAGTTCTTTCATTCTGTATTGTGCACATAAATTAAGTTTATTTTTGGCATGCCTGTTAAAATTTTTCAAAGGCCTAATTTAAATCCGGGTTCCTAAGTTCCTACGAAAAATTCTAATTTGGTTATCTAAAGTTTTTATTTGTTATCTATTAAGACTGGATTTGATCTCCAATTTAAACTGTTCTAAAGTTGCAGGTATTCTAACTTCAGTTTCCTTTCAAGCTGTTTTATTTTTTTTTTTTATTTTTTTTTTTGTTTTGTTTTTTTTTAATTATTGATTGATGCTTGAATTCATACTTTTTTCCAATTCCGTTCAGGCTTTTCCCTTCCTCCCCACCACCACCATCCCCAGATCATGCATTCTGCCTAACTGTCCGGCTCTTGCTCTCAGTTTTTTTTTTTTTTTTCATTTTTAGCTATAAGTGATAATCCATGAGTACAAGCATCCTTCATGCAAAACCTATCTGCAGGCTGTTGTGCCCAAACACCTACAGCCCCACCATCCAGTGGGGGGTGACAGGTTGTTTGTTCAATCAAGTTGATCAAATGAGTGTCCAGACTACATTGCTGTAGTTTCACCATTCACCCCAATCGCAGCCCTTACATTCTACCACGCCCCCTCTTCCGCAGGTTGTTCCCTAGGCTTAGAAAAGGGGCACAGGTGGATGAGAGGTAAAACAGTCCACTCTCTCTGGAGCTGTTGACTTGGACTCTGGTCAATTCTGGCTGTTTCCTTTCATGGGCTGACAGTTTGTCCAGGAATAACCTTTCGATCCTACTGGCCTGGCGCGTTATGGCGTCTCCCTCAAGCTGTTTTAAACAAGGTATGTGAATCTATTCAATACAACCACTAGGATAAATATCTCTTACGTAAATGTACGGATAAATTGCATATCTATGTGGATGATACTATTAACAGCTCTGTAACAACATATTAGAAATCTATCAGACCATTGATGAACATTATATGGTGTTTTTTCCAATGTGTGTATGTCTGTATATGATAAAAATGTATGCCTGTGCCTCTGTTCAGTACACCTTTTATAAATTGCCATCATCAAAACTAAGCTCTAAAACCTTGTGTATAAGTGTCAGTATAAAGTGTATCAGTTTTATAGACTCTAACTTACACTTAAAGTAAAACATGCCTTTTGTTTTCCTTGGATGTGTTGCAGATCTAGTCTTTAATTTCTTGTATGTTTATTGCGACTTCCTTTTGGTACATTAGCTTCTATAACTCTGCTATACATTTGTTATACTTGACACATCTTACTTTTAACATTTTTAAGAAAAATTAGGTTTCATTTCTAGGGACCACATGAGAACAGTCTGAATGAAACCAATTATGGTGAGCTTGATAGATTGTTGTTAATTATTATTAACAATTGTTATTGATGGTTACAGTTATTTTATTGGATATAATTATTAATAACAATTGATAAAATTTCAGTCAGATAATAAATTGTTCCTTGTTGGCTATTATTATTGACAATTATTAATATTAATTATTGATAGTTGTGACTAATAATGGTTAATAGTAATTATTGATAATAATAATTAATAATGGTTATAGTTGTTGTGATTATGAATTATTATTCTTCCAAAGTCCTTAATAGTAAGACAAGTCTACAAACAACTTTGGCCTGTCTACTTTAATATGGCTTTCTTCTCTTACAGGTCAACCTAACAAATCTTTCTTATGTATGTATGTGTGTATGTATGTATGTGTGCACACATGTGTGTGCAGATGAGTGTACTTTTTGTGTTCTAAGTATATTATGTTAACAGCCATGATAACAATAAAAACATTGCCTCTGAGTTGGAACTGGCCCTCCCTTCTAAGATGCAAACTTAATTAAACAGCCGAAACATAATTAAATTTCAACAAAGGTTATGGGTTATTTATTAAAAATTAAAATAATGGATCTATACTGGTTACACTCTTTCAACATCTAAAACTAAAATGCAACCAGGTTTTCATTGTATTAAAGTGTTAATAAGTTTTTGGGTATTTAAAAATAAAAAATAAATGGTATATAAAAAAATCAATCAAAATCGTAATGATGGTAACAACATCTCATGGGGCATATCTAGCCAGTTTTTATTTAACTGATGGACATAAGAACTATAAAAAATTATATTAAGAGCTAGATATTAAAAAATCTTAAAAGCAGGTTTTCATGCCAGGCCTGAAAAAGGCCAAGAGCTTGGAGAAAGACAGCTATTAAAATCCACCTTGTAAGGTTTACAGTTTAAAGTGGTAATACATTTGAACTAATTGGGAATATAAAATGTTAATTGTTTTATTTGTAATCTGTATTGAATTTCCAACAATGGCTTTGGGGTTAAGGCACACAAATGGTCTCTGTATTTTTCTGTGTTATACAGTATCACCTTGTAACATTTTTCCTTTACTTGTAGGATAATTTAAAGAAATTAAGTTTGAGTTCACTTCCCAAATAAGCATACAGTCAATGATAAACTTTTTGGGTAAATTTGATAAAAACTTACACCTTGGTTCCTGTTTATGGGTATTTGTAATACAACTTAGACCTCTATTGATTAAAAAAGTGGTAGGTGGTATAATATTCCTTCTGTATTCCTTTTGATAAATTTTTAATTTTAAGGTCTTGAAACTAACATTGGGAGGAGATTTATATGTTCCCACAAGTAAAAACACCAACATAAATGCCTGAAAACACACAATCTTTGGCTGTACAGGATGAACTGGGAAATGCCAGCAGAGAGGCTGACCCATCTGAACATTAAAGAAAAAGGAACCTCAGATTGCCTAAATCACAGATAGTGAACATCTCTCTGAATTGTATTTGGGATAACTGTTTATAATGTAGTTTAATGAAGTTTACGTTCCAGATGCTGAGAAACCTTCCTACCTCTCACCTTTATAGAAAAAATGAAAAATATGACAGTAATGAAGTCATTCCCTAAGTGTAAATTAGAGCCAACTGCTATAGTGGTAAATTCTTATAAAACAGGTATAACTACCTTCTTTAATTGCCTGATAGGCATGGGAAATGTGAAAGGATAATTCTCTATCTAGAGCCAAATATAAGAGTAATTTATAAACTGTGCAATTGAGCAAAAATGTTAATACAGGAGAGCTCTGATGTCATCAATGGATTGTTCTGCCAAGGAGATGTTGGCTGGGGGATCCAAGCCCCCCAAATTATAAAGGCCTTTTGCCTATGAACAATTGGATATCTGCAAGGAGAAAGGTGGTAAGTCCCTTTTGTCAAAGACCTGGTGTAAGCATAAAAAAATGCTTTGAGACATCACTTGCTAATGTACAGTTGGCCTCTAAAATGCCAGAGAGCATTACCAAAGGCCATCAATGCGTAAAGCAAAATATTGGTCTCCCTGAGTCAAGCAAGACTCCTCTGTCAGTATCAGCTACACCTCAACTTCCTGGAGATACTGTACAACAGTGGCAGCCATGTGTCTATACATATCTCAAATCTAATTGGCTATTAGCTCTCTTCTTGGAGGAATAATTCATGGCTGATGCCATAAGCTTATGTCCTCTAGTGGTTAGAAAATGATATAAGCCACAATAAGAACCTGTCATCTTTTATAGATAAACCACAACTTGTGGATTAGCATACCATCCAAATATCTGTGTCTATGTTCACAGCTTAGCTTGCCATAATAATATTGTTTAAATGCCTGTACATCTAATTGCTTATGCTTTGTTAGTAGGATTAAAAAGGTACCCTGGATAGGCTGTCAATCCATGAAGGGAAAGAGCCTAAACAGACTAGAGTCCAAAGAGACATCTCCGTAGAAAATAGACTGCTTTGCTTCTCACCCACCTGTGCCCCTCTCCCAAAGCCTAGGGAACAACTTGCGGAAGAGAAGGTGTGATAGAATGTAAGGGCTGCAGAGAGATTGGGATGAATTGTGAGACTACGGCAATATGGACTGGACTCTTAATTGTTCAACATGCTTGTGCATACAAGCTTTTCCAATTGGACTATGGGAACCTTGGGTTGCTCAAAATATGAACATAGATACTTACAAATTGTTTTACATGAATGATACTCACATTCATTGCTTATATTTGACAATCAGCTTACTTCATGGTTGAGATTTTTGGATATTATTTGGACTTAGTGTAAAAATAAAGCTTACAGCCCAATTGATTAAAGCCTACCATTACAAGTAGGGCTCCCTCTCTTTTTGTATAAAAAAGGGAGGAGATGCTGGGAGCCAAAGCTGTCAGGCATACATGCTCACAGAAAATTTCTAACTTACTTATCTCAGGAGATTAGGAGCCAGCTTACTTACCTCAGGAATTTACAAGCCAGGATGCTCAGCCCACTAGTGTCACTCCATCTGATCCAGATGCACTTTCTAGGAATTTAAAGCAAAGTGAAACATTGAAACATTTCTCGAGAAGACTCTCCTTTCCTAAAAGCTCTTGCAAAAGTAAAATGGAAAGAAAACATTATATTGAGTGATATCATAGATCAATTACAGTAACAAAAGTGTTTTCCAGACTTAATTCATAGTAAAAGTGTAAAAGTTCAGTCCCTTAAACAAAAGAACTGCACCTAAACTAACCCCAGACAGAATTATTAAATAGGAATTCCAGTTACAGTCATACATGGTAGAAAACATTACTTAAATAAAGGTAGATGGTGGGCTCCTTCTTTAGAAAAATATAGTAAAGAACAAACCAAAAAGGCTCTCCCAGGCCATGGCTCGAATTGCAGCCTAAAGATAACAAATGGCATTGGGAGGATGGAAAGAAAACAAATTGAAACTTCAAAGGGAAACAATGTCTCACATCTCATAAACAAACTATCCATGATCTGTGGTTTTATGACCACTGTTTGTTCCTGGAAATGTGCAAATCTTGAACAAAGTACCATGTGTAAGTGGTTCTGGTTAGTGCTTCTGGTTAGTGCTTCTGGTTAATGTGTAAAACTTAAACTCCTTCGTAAAGGGCTTATTGTTCCTGGGGATGTGCTAATCTTGATCTGTTTTTCCTGACATGTACTATATAATCAGTTGCTTGCTCTTAGTAAAACGCACCAGATTCAAGACCACTCTGGTGTCATGTCTGTCTAAATTTCGCCTAACCTGTGCCCTCCTTCCAAGACCCTGATTCCCGCAGTCAGAGGGAACCCCCTGCTGGGACAGTCTGCGGCAGAGTACTGTTCACTGGCTTGCTCCCCTGGCTCATGCCCAGCCTGTCTTCTTTTTTTTAATTTTTTAATTAATTTTATTTATTTCTGTATGTGTATGAATGTACTGTCTGAATGCAAGTTTGTGCACCCATGTCGTGCAATGCCGCGGAGGTCAGAAGAGGGTGTCGGATTCCCCTGGAACTGGAGTTCTCCTGGATTTGGAGTTTCAGACGGTTCTCGGCCACCATGTGGATGCTGGGGATCGAACCCGGGTCCTCTGCAAGAGCGGTCGACATTCTTAACCGCTAGGCCATCTTTGCAGCCCCCAGCCTGCCTTCTTATATGGTACCCAACAACCTGCCCAGTGTGACACTACTCATTGTGGGCTGGGCCCTCCCACACTGCTTGACCACCAAGACAATATTCCATAGATGTGGCCACAGGCCAATCCAATGGAGCCAATTCCTCAACTGAGGCTCCCTCAAAACAGGTGTGTCAAGTTGACACTAAAGCTATACAGCACAGCTGTATTTTGTCCAACCCCTTTTCTGCATCTATTGTGAAGATCATGTAATTTTTATTTCTAAGTCCATTATTCGATTTATTACATCTGTTGATTTATGTATATTGAACCATATTTGTATCTTGGGAATAAAGGCAACTTGATCATGATAGATGATATTTTTCATGTGTGTCTGTATGCAGTTTATAAGCATTTTTGAGAATTTTGCAATCGATGTTCATAAAGAATAGAGGACTACAGATTTATTTTTCTTTGTGTCATTACTTGGTTTCTGTATTAGAGAAATACTTCATAGAAGGAATTTGGGGGTTCTCCCTCTGCTTCTATATTGTTGAGTAATTTTAGTAGATTGGTTGCAGACTTTTTAAATTTTATTTAATATCTTTATTTTATGTGTATGAGTGTTTTTGCCTGAACGTATGAAAGTGTATATGTCTTGTGCGATAGCTGAGGAGGTCAGAAGAAGGGGTTGAATCTCCTGGAACTGGAGTTAAGAATGGTTGTTAGCCACTATGTGGGTGCTGGGAACTGAACCCAAGTTCTCTGCAAGAGAATCCAGTGTGCTTAATAACTGAGCTATCTTCCCATCCCAGGTGTAGACTTTTGAAATATTTGATAGAATTATGGTATGAATCCATCTTAGTTTCAGCTTTTTTTTAAAGCTGGAAGCTTATATGCTTTTTATTTTTAATTTTTTTTTGTCAGTTTGAAATAGGGTCTCCTTTTAGTCAAAGCTGGCCTGGAACTCACTATATAGGCCTGGCTGGTCTTGAACTCACAGAGATCCAACTGCCTCTGCTTCCAGAGTGCTGGACTTAAAGGCATATGCCACGACATTTTTTTATGTACACTCTTAGAGCTGTAAATTTTCCTTTTAGGATTGTTTTTAAAATATATGTCTTGTGATGCTCAGCTCAGAGAGTTCAGAACACAGCATTGGGTACCCTGGAACTGGATTTATTCATGGATTTTAGCGGCCATGTGGGTACTTGGGTCCTCTGTAATAACAGCTAATGCTCCTAACCACTTAGCCATCTCTCTAACCACAGAAAGGGCTTGAAAATTTCCTTTCATTCAGTCTATTGGGGAGGGTTTCTCCTGTCCTTTCAAATTAACTTACCGAGTTTTCAATACTGTCTTCATTTTACCCTGAGATTTAAAATTTTTTTTATCTTATGAATTTACATTTCAAATACTGTATCATCTTTTTCATTTCACTCATCCATATATTTATATTTTCTTGAACATCTGTAAGAAGGATTATTCCTGTTATCTTTGTGGTCTTGAGTGGATTCTCTGTTCTTTAAATTAGTTGAATTCTTTGATTATATATATATAATTTGAATTCTTTGTACTTCTTTTCCTCTATGTAGGTGCCAGGCATAGTGGCACATGCCTTTAATGCCAGCACTCAGGAGTCAGAAGCAGGTGGATATTTGTGAGTGCAAGGGCAGCCTAGTGTACACAGTGAGCTCCAGGCCAGCTGGGGCTACAAGGAGATTCTGACACAAAACAACCAAAAACAAAACAAAAACAAAAAAATCCCCACCTCTTTCTACATGGCTGCTAGTGTTTTGCAGGGTATAGTCTTTTAATTTTACATATGATTATCTTTTGATCATGGCTTGCACATTTTGGTATTTTGTTGTTGTTTGTGATTTTAGTATGAAACTCAAGCCTGCATTTGCTGAGTTGAAATTTTATATTTTGTATTACTGATATTGCTTATTTGCTTGGTTATTGGGTATGAAATATTAGTTGTTCTGAGCTTCAGGTTCTCTCATTTGTTTTTATATTTGAGGTTCCAGATGGATCCATGCAGGCTACCTAAGAGACTCCAGAAGGATGAACGAATCCTGGGCAGTTTCTGCACTCTGGCAGCCTCAACAGGATGCGGTCAAGGTCAAAGGAAAGGAGACGAGTATAAAATGTGCAACCTAATGGTAATCAGTAAGGAAGCCTGAGTTCTGGAGCCCTGGGAGGGACTAGAGATGATGCCAAAACAGGGGGATATGTACAGCAAAATTTGGGCAAGTCACTGCCAGAGGCCAGGTCCGGCAGTCTTAACAAGTCTCACAGGGGAGGTTCCAAGGCACAGTGAGAGGGATGGGATTGGGATGTACTGGCCTCCAATAGCCAGATAAGAATTCTGGACCTCTGAGCACTGGGAAAGTCAGAGAAATTCCCAAAGCAGGTGAAGAAAAGCAGAGGGATTTGGGCAACCCTCCCCTAGAGCGTGAGTCAGGAACCCTCAGTCTCTCTCAGAGGGATGGGTCTAAGGCGCAAGGACATGGGATGGTAGCTGAACATGCCCTCTCTGACTACCCAGTAGGGACGCCTGAGCCTAGCAGCAGTGGGAGGGACAAGAGATGGTCCCAAAGCAGGGAGTATGGGCATGCCAGGATTTAGGATACTCACCTCTGGAGGTCAAGTCAGGAGTTCTCAAGCAGTCTCAGAGGGATGGATCCAAGGCCCAAGGTGAGGGGATAAGAACGGAATGTGCAAGCTCCTTCCAGCCAGCAGAGACTCCCAAGACCAAAAGAATATTTTTTAAAACATGATTTTTGTTACCCTATTATATACCTTACATAAAAAGTTTAATTACTGCGCATTTTCTAGAAACTGTTTTGTAAGGAAATCCATTAAAATATATTTAAATAACAATAAAGTTTATAACTTCAAGAAATATTTATCTTATGACTTCAGTGAATGTTTTGTATGATCATTTAGCATTTTCAGGATCATGAAACATTTAGTAGAGCTAAATATATTGCTTTAATAGGTTTGGATATGTTCAGAGTTTAGTTAGGTGTGGTGGCACATGCCCTTAATCCCATCATTCAAGAGACAAAGGCCCATAGATCTTTCCACATCCAGGTAATGCTGGTCTATAAATACATTCTAGGCTAGATGGGGCTAAAGAGAGACCCGGTTTCAAAAAAATAAACATTAAAATATTCAAAGTTCCTGAGTTTACAAGCAAAACATGTACAGCAGACTTTAATACATCACTAAAATATGCTTATAAATACGTACAGGTGTACTTTAATTGAACAGGCAAAAAATATAAATAATACAAATATTTTTGACATATAATCAAAACAAATGAGAAAAGAAAATGTGGACTAGCCACACTTCACTTGGTTAAAAAGTTTGGGCTGGAGAGATAGCCTAGCGGTTAAGAGCACCGACAGCTCTTGCAGAGGACCCGGGTTCGATCCCCAGCACCCACATGGCAGCCGAGAACCATCTGAAACTCCAATTCCAGGAGAACTCCAGTTCCAGGGGAATCCGAGACCCTCTTCTCACCTCCGCGGCATTGCATGACACGGGTGCACAAACTTGCATGCAGACAGTACATTCATACACATACAGAAATAAATTAAAAAAAACCTTGATATACAGGGGTGGGGGTGGGAGTTGGTGCAAGACTTAATCCCAGCACTCCCAGATATTTTACATTTGTAGGGTTTTTCTCTTGTACGTATTCTCTAATGTACTCTAAGATAATATGATTGCTTAAAGACTTCTTGCATTCTTCACATTTGTAGGGTTTCTTGACAATATGAATTCTGTAGTGTGTACTAAGTATTGAGCTCACATAAACGGACATGTCACATTCTTCATGTTTGGAGGGTTCCTCTCCAGTATGAATTTTATAATGTTCCATTAGTGTTGAGATCTCAATAAATGACTTGTCATATTTTTCACATTTATAGGGTTTCTCTCCTCTGTGTATGGTCTGATATCTTGTAAGACTTGACAGTTCAATAAAGCACTTATCGCATCCTTCACCTTTATAGCACTTCTGTGCATTATAAATTTTCTGATATCTTCTAAGATTTGAGTTCACCAGAGAAAGAAAAAAAGATAACTGCATTTCAATAGGAAAATAAGCCTGAGACACTCACACATTCAGAGATACATAAAGAACATGTAATAATCATGAATAAAATGTCCAACCACATTGATAAATTTTCAAGTTAGACAAATAACAATCTGTGTAGTAAATGAAGAACCTGAAATAAAAACTAAATTGAGAAAATTAACTCAATAAAAACAGAATAGAAAATATATGAACAGTAGACAAATAATGGATATTCAATCACAAAAAAGTCATTTAGAACCCCAAATAAATACTAACAGATCTCTGCATTCCAAGGCATAAGAAACATGAGAAACATAGAAATTAACAACAACAACAACAACAACAACAACAAATCAGTACTTAATCCTTTTAGGGAAAAATATCAAACCATAGAAAGAAAATTTGCAATAACTTCAGATATCTTATCAACAAAGACCAGAGACACAGCATCATGAAACATTATAAAAATACATTTAAGGTACTGAAAGGGAATATATTATCTAAAATTGAATTGTGGGAAATGTATCTCTTAAAAAGGAAGAAGAGAGTGAAATTGGTACATTTGAAATGTACCAATTTATGGAAAGCAAGCCATCATTTGAGAATTTATGTAAGCAAACAAAAAACAGAGAGGCAAAAGACACTTGCATTCTTGGGAACAGAAGTCAGAATACACTTGGAAAGAGTAATTGCTGAAGGCCATGTGTGGAGGCACAGGCCTTTAATCTTAGGATTAGGAAATCAGAGGCAGATGGATCTCTGTGAGGTCAAAGCCAGCCTGGTCATCATAATGAGTTCCAGGACAGCTGGGGCTACAGGGAGACCTTGTCTCAAAAATAACAACAACCAACCATGGGGAGGACACCATTAATCCTGGCACTCAGGAGGCAGAGGCAGTTCAAGGCCAGCCTTGTCTATATAGCAAGTTCCAGGCCAGCTGGGACTAAAGAGATACCTGCTAGGTCTGGGCTTCCCAGAATTCCAAGGTGCACACAAACGCCCACTTCCTCCAGAAGCTGTCAAACTTCTGACTTCTTCCTCTGTACCTGAGGCCTGCCCCATCTCTATAGATGGGGGGCCCTAGTTGACATCTTGCCCATGCCATGCTGCTCCCATTCCATCATGTGTCTGCAGGCAGCCTGCTCTGGCAGTTCACATGGAAGTAATCATGTTCCTGGAGAGACTTAAACCTCATATGCCTTTTTATCTGTGGGCTGGTGGTGTGCAGCCTTTTTATAAACTAATAATATAATGTGGCAAAAACAGACCAAAAAAAATCAAGTGCTACATGTCATATGCATTCTTTGTGAAATTGGAAATTATTTTGACCATTCTCTATTCCCTACATACCCTCCATCCTTGAGTCTTTTACCTTCCCCGTGCTTAGCTTATAGAGGTAAAATTTACGGATGCAGAAAGGGGCTGAGTAATTTCAGACATACATTCTGAAATAGTACATAGTCAACATATTGTTAGGGCCAAGGGGTCCTCAACAGAACAACAAAGAGTCAGGCAGGTTCTTTTCATGAAGTTTATGTGGAAAAAAAAGACCAATTGTGAAGTTTACTTATAAAGGAATGCCAAACTAATAACAGATGCATTGGGGTAGGCTCCCTCACTACAGGCAGGTAGGAGAGTGACCGAGAAATTTGATACAGGAGTTTTTAAAGGCAAAGATCACATCCTGGTGGGATTTAGGGTACTTATTAGTTATTACTGGTTTTCCTTTTTTCCTCTTAGAGGGCTAGCTTTAAGGTCTCATTCTTCCTATTGTTGGACTCAAACTCCCACACTCATAAAATTCACCAACGAGGGGGCCACAGATTAATATGAAATTTATTTAATTTGCTGGTGCACCAGAACCCAATTAAGAAAACTGACACATTAAGGGAGCCAATTGTTGATGTGTCAGGGCCGCAACCCATTCCAAGCAGGGATGAGCGTGACCCCGACTGTCTGTTACAGAGAACTTTTAAAGCCAAAGCCACAAACTAGAGGAACTTGATGACATAATACATACACAGTTGCAAGGCTACAGAAACACAATGCAAGCAGTGGTGGCCATTAAGCTGATTGGCCGTGTTTAGCAGTGTGAAGTCCTTTGGAGAAGAATGGGCTTCTTAGGGGGTAGTAAGTACTCCTTTGCAAGGCTGCAACAAGGCAATCACAATCACTGTGTTTACCAAATCCACCATTACCTGTCAGGCACCATTTATCTGCGTCACCCTTCTTAACAAAGGACAGTGTTTGCAGGAAGTTGATACATATGGTGGTTGCAGATTCTGCTCTTGCAGGTTGGAGAGTGTTTGCAGCCCAAGAAGCCTGTTCCAAATCCAAAATAACTACTTTAAAATTAATATACAGGAACCCTGGCATGAGTGCTGGAGAGCCGGAGTACAGGGAAAACTGTAGCCTAACAGCAACACCTGTTACCCCTGTGACAGATATCCGTATCTCTCACCAGCATGTTCTAGCTCCTCAACCCATCCTCACTCTAGCCCACATTCTGTTACAGGAATCCAAAATGGAAGGAAAGCTGTGGTCCACTGTAACATGGCCTCAGTACATTGCACATGCCAGAGATCCCCACAATTTCACCACCCACCCTAATGTCTCCCAATGTTTTTTTTTTTCTTTTTTCCTGTGTATCCCTCACACACCCTCTTTTCACTGCCTTTCCCTCTAACACCTCCTTACAGGAATCTGTCCCCATGGAGACAGAGCTAGTGTTTCATGGCATTTATTTCCTTAATGAGAAGGAGGAAGTCACTTGGATGCTGCGACCAGACCCAGACCATCAAAAGAGAGAGATATTCATCCTGGTTCTGGTCAGCCTAGGCATGCTCTCTTGGGAACTGCAAGCAGAGCCCTAGAGAAGGTTTACAGCATGGAAGTGGACTTCTAATCTAAGCTTGATGAAAGAATGGCGTCCACATGAGCAGCCTTGAATCGCTCCAGAGGCAGATAACTTCTCAGACGGAGGTGGTGATGAAGAACCAGTGAGCCCTGGAATTGTTAACTGCAGAAAATGGGGGAACCCGCCTGTTCCTGGGAGAGGAATGTTGTTTTTATTTAAATGAGTCTGGCATTGTTGAGTAAAATGTTAAAAGTATAGGAGACCTCAGGAAAGAACTCCATGATAGGTACTCCCCACAATTTTCTGTCCCGTGGTTTTCCAAACCCCTATTTTCCTGGTTGCTCCCTTTGCTGGGACCCATTTTCACTCTAGGAATTCTTCTGACCATTGCACTCTGTGCTCTCCGGTTTATAAAAAACCAAATCAGTACACTCACTGAGGTCGTGGCTAAGACTGTTCTAATCCAATACCAGGCCATCCCAGGGGACTCCCTAGAGGACCTTGACATTACTGCTCCATTTTAATTAAAAAAAACAAAGGATGGGTTTTGAGGTTGAAACTTTGTGTGTGGCTTGAAGCTAGAACTTGTAAGACCTGTTCCAGGAGATCTCCAGTTATCTGATATCTCTGTGGGCATTCAGAGTTATCTGTAGCAGGAAGATTCAGGATATTACAATGATTCTTGCTTTGCCCTATCTCTGTAAACTTCCAGGCCCCTTCCCTTCACGCATTGAGCAAAATGTCACACGTCTAGTTACCAGTTGCACAAACTGTAGCTCTGCAGCCCCCTGATTAGAAACAAGTTGTCTCACCCCTCCCTTTTGCCTGCTCCCCACTTCCTTGCCCAAAGCACAGTAGTCTTGAATATATAGATTTCACTGACAGAAAATAAACGGAGCACCTATCCTCCCCAGCTCTGCGTGTGAGTCCATTCATTTCCACGTGTAATGAACTGCGGTTTTCCCTCTCCCCTTCTTGTGGGAGTGAAGCCTAAACTATCAGCCTGCAGACAAGAGACTAGTCCTAGAGCTGAGCCAAGAAGGGAAGGACAGCTTATGGAATGACACAGACATTGAACAACGACCACTACAAACGACAGGGGTCTGCAGAGATGGGTCAGTGGTTAAGAGCGCCAACTGCTCTTGCAGAGGACCTGGGTTCGATTCCCAGCATGCACATGGCAGCTAAGAACCATCTTTAACTCCAGTTCCAGGGGAATCTTCTGACCTCCGTTGCATTCCAATACACGGGTGCACCAACCTACATGCAGACAGTACACTCATACACACACACACACACACACACACACACACACAACTATCTAGGGCCAGACGTGGTGGTGCATACCTTTAATACCAGCACTCAGGAGGCAGAGGCAGCCAGATATATATGAGTTCAATTCCAGCTTGGAGTATATAAGCAAGCTCAAGGACAGCTGGGACTAAAGGAAGACCTTGTCTCAAAAAGATAAAAAAATAAATGAAAACAAAAACAAAACAAATCTATCTAATCGCCTTCTCTTGTCTCATTTGTATAATAAGATTTTCAGGAACTGTATTGAAAAGGACTGGAGAGAGTGGGAAGCCTTCTCTGGTGTGTGATACTAATGGAAATGCTTCCAGATTTTCTCCATTTAGAATGACGTTGGCTTGGGGCTGGAGAGACAGCCTAGCGGTTAAGAGCATGACTGCTCTTGCAGAGGACCCGGGTTCGATCCCCAGCACCCACATGGCGGCTGAGAACAGTCTGAAACTCCAATTCCAGGATAAGTCCAGTTCCAGGGGAATCCGAGACCCTCTTCTGATTTCCGCAGCATTGCATGACACGGATGCACAAACCTACATGCAGACAGTACATTCATACACATACAAAAATAAATAAAATCTAGTTATTTATGTAGACTTTAAAAAATTTTTACCTATATTTTTATTTATGTGTATGAGTTTTTTTGCCTGATGTATGAAAGTGTATATTCTTTTTCGCTAGCTGAGGAGGGTCAATAAGGGTTTGCGAATCTCTAGAAACTGGAGCTAAGTTTGTTGTTAGCTTCTGTGTGGATGCTGGGAACGAACTCCAGGTTTCTGCATGAGCAGCCCTGCTGACTTAACCATGAGTTATCTTCCCAGCCAGGTGTCGGACTTTGAAACTATTGATAGTATCAGTGTGAATCCATTCTTGTTGTGCTTTTATTAGTTGGAAGCCTAGAAGTTTTTTATTGTTTGTTTTGTTTTGTTTGTTTTTTGTCTGTTTGAAACAGGTTCTCCTTTTAGTAGATCGGCCTTGGAACTTCACTATGTAGACCCAGCTGGTTTTGAACTCACAGAGATCCACTCCTGCCTCTGCTTCCAGAGTGCTGGGCTTAAAGGCATGTGGCGCCGCGTGCTGTTTTTTTTTTGTTTGTTTGCTTTTTTGTTTTTTTTTTGTTTTGTTTTGTTTTTGTTTGTATTTTTTTTATTTTTTTTAATGTGGGCACCCAGTGCTATAAAATTCCCTTTTAGGATTGCTTTTAAAATATATGTCTTGCAATGCTTAGCTCACAGAGGTCAGAACACACCATTGGACCCCGGAACTGGATTTATTGATCGAATTTAGCAGCCATGTGGGTTCTAAGAAATTGACTTGGGTACTCTTGTAAGAGCAGCTAATGCTCCTAACCATTCAGCCATCTCCTTAAACCACAGGAAGGCTTTGAAGTTTTCCTTTCATTCATTCTGTTGGGTAGGATTTCTCCAGTCATTTCAAATTAGCTTACTGAGTTTTTGAATTCTGTCTTCATTTTACCCTGAGATTTTTTAAATAATTTTTGTCTTGTGAAGTTACTTTTCAAATTCTGAATCATCTTTATCATTTAATAATCCATACATAGATTATTTTCCTGAGCCTTCATAAGAAGGCTTATTCCTATTATCTTAGGCAGTCTTGAGAGGATTGTTGTCTCCATTAAAATTTGTTGAATTCTTTGATCATTTTTTTTTTTATATTGTTCTTTTTAATTCTGTGTCCTTTCTGTTCCTCTATGTAGTTGCTGGGCCTCGTGGCACATGTCTTTAATGCAAGCACTCAAGAAGCAGAGGCAGGTGGGATATTTGTGAGTTCAAGAACAGCCTGATGTACACAGTGACACTCCTGCCAGCTAGGGCTACAAGGAGACTCTGACTCAAATGACCAAAACCCAAAAAACCAAAACAAAACCAAAACAAAAAACAAAAAACAATACAAAAAATTAAGCCCACCTCTTTCTATTTGGTTGCTAGTGTTTTGCAGTGTACAATGTTTTAGTTTTTCATATATGTATTTTTTCGATCATGGTTTTGCCACATTTTGGTGTTTTGTTTTTGTTTGTGATTCTCGTGGATGAAAACTCAAGCATGCATTTTCTGAGTTGAATGGCTGAAAAACTTATTTTTTGTGTATTGAGTTGCTAGTTGCTTGGTTATTGAGTATGAAAAATTAGTTGTTCTGAGCTTCAGGTTCTCTTATTTGATTTTATATTGGAGGTTCCAGATGGATCCAATCAGGCAATCCAAAAAGACTCCAGAAGTGTGAACGGATCCTGGGTAGTTATGTGCACTCTGGCAGCCTCAACAGGAGGTGGTCAAGGTCAAAGGAGAGGGGATGAGTATAAAATGTCCAACCTAATTTTAATCAGCAAGGAAGCCTGAGCTCTGGAGTCCTGGGAGGTACTAGAAATGATGCTAAAACAGGGGGATGGGTACAACACAATTTGGGCAAGTCACTCCCAGAGGCCAAGTCTGGCAGTCTTAACCAGTCTCACAGGAGAAATTCCAAGGCACAGTGAGAGGGGATGGGATTGGGATGTACTGGCCTCCAATAGCCAGCTAAGAATTCTGGACCTCCAAGCAGTGGGAAAGGTAAGAGAATTTCCCAAAGCAGGTGAAGAAAAGCAGAGGAATTTGGTCAAATCACCCCTAGAGGCTGAGTCAAGAACTCTCAGTCTCTCTCAGAGGGATGGATCTAAGGCCCAAGGACATGGGATGGTAGCTGAACATGCCTTCTCTTACTAGCCAGTAGGGAAGCCTGAACCTAGCAGTAGTGGGAGGGACAAGAGATGGTCTCAACTCAGGGAGGATGGGCATGGCAGGATTTAGGATTCTCACCCCCGGAGGCTAAGTCAGGAGCTCTCAAGCAGTCTCAGAAGGATGGGTCTAAGGCCCAAGGTGAGGGGATGGGAACTGAATATGCAAGTTCCTTCCAGACAGCAGAGAAGCCCAAGACCAAAAAGACGAATATTTTTTCAACATTCTTTTTTTGTTATCCTTTTATATACCTACATAAAAAGTTTAATTATGTACATTTTTTATACTAACAGAATTAAGAAAAGTCATAAATCAAGACATTTTAAAAATATATTTAAATTAAAAATTAATCTTATAATTAAAGAAATATGTATCTTATGATTTCAGTGAATATTTTGTATGACCATTTAGCATTTTCAGGATCATGAAACATTTAGTAGAGCCAAAGATATTGCTTTAATACGGTTTTAAAATGTTTCAGCGTTAGTTAGGTGTGGTGGCCATGCCCTTAATCCTAGCACTCCAGCGACAGAGCCCACCAGATCTTTCCAGATTCAACGGATCATGCTGCTCTCCAATACATTCTGGCTAGATGGGGATAATAAAGAGGGAGACCTGTTTTTTTTTTTAAATTAACCTTTAAAATATTCAGAGTTCCTGAGTTTACAAGCAAAATGTGTTTAGCATACTTTAATACATCACTAAAATACTCACGCTTGTAAATACGTACAGGTGTACTTTAATTGAACAGGTTCAAAATGTTAAAAAACAAAACATTTTGAATTTCTAATCAAAAACAATGACAAAAGAAAATGTGGAATAGCCACACTTCACTTCCTTAAAAAATCTTGATACAGCTGCTGGGATGTGGAATTGGTTGCAAGCCTTTAATCCCAAGCACTACCATATTCATTACATTGTAGGGGTTTTTTTCTCTTGTACGTATTCTCTAATGTACTCTAAGATAATATGACCGCTTAAAGGACTTCTTACATTATTCACATTTGTAGGGTTTCTCAACAGTATGAATTCTGTAGTGTGTCGAAAATGTTGAGTCACACAAAAGGGACATGTCACATTCTTCATATTTGCAGTGTCCTCTCCAGTATGAATTTTATAATGCTTCATTAGTGTTGAGATCTCAATAACAGACTCGTCATATTTTTTCCATTTTAGCGTTTCTCTCCTGTGTGTATGGCCTGATATCTTGTAAGACTTGACAGTTCAATAAAGCACTTATCACATCCTTCAAATTTTTAGCATTTATGTACATTATAAATTTTCTGATATCTTCTAAGATTTGAGTTCACTAGAGAAAGCAACAAAGAAGACTGCATTTCAAAATGAAAATAAGGCTGAGAAAATCACACATTCAGAGACACATAAAGAACATGTAATAATCATGAATAAAATGTCCAACCACATTGATAAATTTTCCAGATAGACAAATAAAAATCTATGAAGCCAAAAGAAGGAAGAACCTGAAATTAAAACATTTGTAAAATTAACTCAATAAAAACAGAATAGAAAATATATGAAAAGTAGACAAATAATGGATATACAATCACAAAATGTTATTTAGAACCCCAAATAAATATTAACAGATCTCTGCATTCCAAACTATAGGAAACATGAGGAATATAGTAATTAAGAACAACAACAACAATAACAAATCAGTACTTCATCAGAAAGAAAATTTGCAATAACTTCAGATATCTTATCAACAAAGACCAGAGACACAGCATCATGAAAGCATGCAAAAATACATTTAATGTACTGAAAGGGAATATATTATCTAAAATTGAATTGTGGGAAATGTATCTCTTAAAAAGGGTGAAGAAGGCATTTGAAATGTACCAATTTATGGAAAGCAAGCCATCACTTGAGAATTTATGTAAGCAAACAAAAAACAGAGAGGCAAAAGACACTTGCATTCTTGGGAACAGAAGTCAGAATACACTTGGAAAGAGTAATTGCTGAAGGCCATGTGTGGAGGCACAGCTTTAATCCCAGGACTAGGTTAGTCAGAGCAGGCGGCTCTCTGTGAGGTCAACAGCCAGCCTGGTCTACATAATGAGTTCCAGGACAGCTGGGGAACAGGGAGACCCTGTCTCAAAAATAACAACAACCAAACCATGGGGGTGGACACCATTAATCCTGGACCTCGGCTGCAGAGCAAGTTCAAGGCCACTCTGATCTATATCAATGTTCCAGGCCAGCTGGGACTAAAGAGATACCTGTTAGGTCTGGGCTTCCAGAATTCCAAGGCGCACAGAGACGCCCACTACCTCCAGAGGCTTGTCAATCTTCTGACTTCTTTCTCTGTACCTGAGGGCTGCCCCATCTCTATAGATGGGGGCCCTAGTTCACATCTTGCCCATGCCATGCTGCTCCATTTCCATCATGTGTCCTGCCGGCAGCCTGCTCTGGCAGTCGACATGGAAGTAAATCATGTTCCCGAGTGACTTAAGCCTTCATATGCCTTTTTATCTGTGGCCTGGGGGTGTGCAACCTTTTAATAACCTAATAGCACAGTGGCAAAAAACTGACAAAAAATCACATACGAGGGGCTAGAGGCCGGCGGGGGGAAGTGGAGGACAATGAGGTGGACCAGTAGCTATTGCCTTAACCATACCCTCCATCCTTGCGTCTTGTTACCTTACCATGCTTAGCTTATAGATGGGAGAAGTTAGGGACTTGAAAGGGGCTGAGTGATGCCAGGACATTACATTCTGAACGTTTTCTTTCTTTCTCTTCTTTTCTTTTTTTTCTTTTTTCTTTTTTTTTCTATGTTATGTTTTTTTTTAGCACACTCAACATATTGTTAGGGCCCAGGGGTCCCCATGAGAACATCGACGAGTCAGGCAGGTGCTTTTCATGAAACCTTATTTGGAAAAAAAAAAGACCAATTGCGAACAATTGATAACAGATACATTGGGGTAGGCTCCCTCGCTACAGGCAGGTAGGAGAGTGACCAAGAAATTTGATACAAGAGATTTAAAGGCAAAGATCACATCCTGGTGTGATTTATGGTACTTATTAGTTATTACTGGTGCTCCTTTTTTCCTCTTAGAGGGCTAGCTTTAAGGTCGCATTCTTCTTATTGTTGGACTCAAAGTGCCACACTCATAAAATTCACCAAAAAGGGCCACAGATTAATATGAAATTTATTTTTAATTATCTGGTACACCAGAACACAATTAAGAAAACTGACACGGCAAGGGAGACAATTGTTGATGTGTCAGGGATGCAACCCATTCCACGCAGAGATGAGCATGACCCCGACTGTCTGTTACAGAGAACTTTAAAAGCCAAAGCCACAAATTACAGGAAATTGTTGACATCATACACAAACAGTTGCAAGGCTATAGAAATACAGTGCAAGCAGTGGTGACCTTTAAGCTGATTGGCCCTGTTTAGCAGCATGCCTTCCCTTGGAGAGGAATGGGCTTCTTAGAGGATAGGAACCACTCCTTCAGGGCTGGGAAAGATCATCCTGACCTCACGTAGCTTTGGGAACTAATAACTCAGGGTCGGACTGTATTCTGTGGTTAAGGTAGTCATGGGAACCAGATCTGCTTCAATAGAGAGTTGCTCCTGCATTTTGGTTAACCCTTTCCTTTTTATTAACTCCCTTCTGGCCTGGTCCTACCATTCTCCCCTTTGAGATAAGATCATGAGTCACATCATGGACTCATCTGTAGTAATGGGTCCAAGGACTATGAACTTCTGTTACTGCAGAGACTTCTTTCCTTTATAAAGTTACACTGAGGCATGGCATTCTTTGTGCACCTGTCGGGCATTCAGAAACAAGATGGGCTACTAATAGGACATTACTTATGGGGCTGGGGGATCCTCGGGAAGGGAAAAAAACTGTCATAGATTGACAGTCTCTGGAGGTAGTGGACACCTGTGTGTCCCCTAGAATTCTGGGAAACTCAGACACCTAACATTCCAGTTTTTTGATTATAAGGGAATGGGATGTTGTTCTCTCTTCTGTATTTGCTTCAGAGCTGAGGAGGGATGAAAGTCTTGAGGGAACAAGTGTCAGGGTGGAGGATTAGAATCCGGTCTCCCATCCTGGCTGTTCTAGTTGCCTGGTATTGTGGTCCAGATCAATAGTGGCCAGTACTTAGTGTACAGTTTTTCTGCAACTGAAAAGACAAGCTGGTTAGGTCTTATGTGAGTGTACCAGTGCACAGACTTCACAGTACCAGCAAGGGGCCTAGTGGGTGTATTAATGATTGGAGGGTCCCTTTCTAGAGTCTCCAGAGGGAGAGAGGACCCTATACTCTATTCTGAAGGAATTAAAAATAAAAAACTTCTTTGATAATACTCAGGGCCTCAATAATGAGAGCTAGCTTAACCATGACCTATTTCTGAATTATTTTCTTGGCATGGTACAATAGACCTTTTACCCATCTCTATGGTATTTCTTTGAACATTAGTTTCTTGTTGGTGTGTTTAAAACCACACAGTTGGCTCACATAAATTAAATTAGTTTTGGTGTTAAGATCAGTTAAGGGTCCTTAAGGGTCATTTAGGCCTTGTGCCTGGCTCTTTTTAACCAGTTCCATCGATGTGTGAGGAAAAAGTAAGGTCTTGTTAACCAGAGCTTCCCTTTGAAACATGAGGAATTTCTCCTCTATATGGACTTTTCCTCCTTTGACTGGACAAAGTCCTTTTAAGTTAATCTCCAAGACCTCCCTGGCTCAGGATGACTGGTGACTCACTACCACAGGACATGTACAAAGGTGCTGATGCAGGACCCTAGGATTTAAGTAGACCTTGCGTGTGTAAGGGTGAAAATATTGTCCTTTTAAATCCCTTTTGCCAAGTCAGATTTGGAGCTTTACGTATGGTTGTTAAACTCCAAGAGGGTCAGTTGAATGCTTTTCTATATAACACATAAATAAAGCTTGAACATTGACTTAAATATTCTTTATAAATTCTTAATTGCTGTTGGAAAACATTTTGACTAACAGTGAAAGCTCATGACAGGAGCCTAAAAGTAGTAACTGCAGCAAAAGCTAGGAAGGGATGCTGCTTACTGGCTTGTGTTGCTGGCTTATGTTTGACTTATCGTATACACTATAGAAATATCTGGCCAACTATGGCATTACCCACAATGGTTTCGGACCAGTCCAATGAAGGCAATTATTGAGGTTTCTTAGCATAGGTGTGTCAAGTTGGCATTAAACCTATCCAATAAAGCACACAATCTGTTCTTTAACATAGTCCAGGAAACAAACTCAAGATACTAAAGGAGGCTTTTAAAACAATTACCTTCTAGCACTATCTTAAATTATGGCCACATTACTTGTCCAGGATTTTGAATTATAGCTTTGAAAAGAAAAAGGAGGGGGAGAGCATTATCACATTCCTACAGAAAGCAGGAAAGGAAACTGCTTAAATACGCTCACCAGAGATTGGTACATTCGGATTTTTCTCTGTGATTTCCAGAAAGTAAAAATCTAATTTTTCTTTTAAAAATGTTAAAACTCACATGTGTCAAGTATAACAAACAGATATATAGCAGAGTTATATAAGCTAATGTACCAACAGCAAGTCACAATAAACAACAGAAACTAAAGACTATATCTGGGGGGCGATACAATTTAAAAACAAAAAACAAATATGTTTCACTTTAAGTGAAAAAAAAATAAAATCGTTTTCTTATCCTTACCAAGTGATTTTTATTAAATGTTTATTCTATTAATCCATTGCATCCATAGGGTGTTAACACATTGTTTATCATTTTTACCAACTGTAGCATTTTGTAAGCAAACCAGAATAAACATTTTTATCATAGATGTAGTTAATGATTATTAATACCTTTTAGAAGGACCTTCAGTTCCCCAACTTTTATTCCATGCTATTGATCCCATCAGATAAAAAGCACTTGCCAAAGATGAATAGTTACAAAGTAACTAATTTTGGTTCATAAACTGTGCCAATGTTTGCCCGGTGTGGGGAACCGCCTTTATTCCTTAGCATTAGGAGGCCCGAGGACAGGTGGACCCTTGTGAGTTTCAAGGCCAGCCTGGTCTATCAGTTGAGTCCAGGGACAGTGGGGCTTGGCTCAGGAGACCTTGTCTGAAAAGACCAAAAAAAAAAATGTGCAGTTTTCTCAAAACTCAAGTTACCCATTAGCACACCGTGGTTTTTCAGTGTGAGCTGTTTTTTAAAATACCAGGCATGTGGGTAACAACAACAACAACAACAACAACAGAAAGGACTGCATCAAAGAACTGACTGAAACAGTGAACTTCTGCTCAAAACAGTCAACTTCCTCATGGAGAATATTGAGAAAGACTGAGAAAGAGATGAAAAGCATGTTTGGCAGAATGCATGAGCTCTGGCTAGGTGGGGGAATGGTCAAGAGCATGGATCTAGATTTGTTAAAAAAATAAAAATAAATTTATGTGATAAAAATGTAATGGCCTTCTTTGTCTCTTCTGATTTCTTTTACTTTGAAGTCTGTTTTGTCTGGTATTAAAATAGCAACACCTGCTTTCTTTTTGGTACCATTTGCTTGGAATATTTTTTCCATCCTTTCACTTTAAAGTGTTGTCTGTCCTTGAAGGTTAGATGTCTTTCTTGTAGACAGCATATCAATGGATTCTGTTTCCTAATCCAATCTCTCAGTCTATATATTTGCTTGGGGAATTTAGTCCATTAATATTAAAAGTTATGACTGATAGGTCTGTGTTGCTTCATTTTGCCTTATTATCCATTTGTGGTTTGGGTTTAGGTTTCTACTTCTGTAGTTATGCTTTTATTGATTGCTCTTTCTAGGTGCCTGGGGATGGTTGCTCTTTTCTTCTCTTTTTTGAATTGCTTCGAGTATTCTCTGAAGGATTGGTCTTCCGGGCGTGTATTCTTTCATCTTGTTTATGTCATGGAAAGTTTTTCTCTCTCCTTCAACTATAATCAACATTTTTGCTGGGTATAGTAACCTGGGTTGGCATCTGTTGTCCTTTAACACTGGGAATGCTTTGCTCCACATTCTTCTTCCTTTCATAGTTTGCATTGAGAAGTCAGTTGTAATTCTGATAGGTTTCCCCTTAGAGTTCACTTGTTTTTCTCTTGCAGCTTTGAGGATTTGGTCTTTGTTTTGTGTGTCTAGCATTTTAACTGTGATGTGGTGTGGAGAATTTCTATTCTGATCTTGTCTGTTTGGAGTTCTATGTGCTTCTTGTATTTGTTATTGGTTTGTCTTTTTTTAGTTTGGGGAAGTTTTCATCTATTATTCTGTAGAAGATCTGATCAATACCATTCTCTTGGGATTCTTCTCTTTCCTCTCCTCCTATGATTCAGAGGTTTGATCTTTTCGTAGTGTCCCACAGTTCCTGGTTGTTCCACTTTTGTGTAATTTAAAATTTTTCATATTCTTTTCTTGAGGTTTTTAGTTGTTCTGTGTTATCTTCCAGGTCTGATATTCTTTTTCTGCTTCCTCCATTCTGCTTCCTCCATTCTGCTTCTGAGGCTTTTTCCACTCATTTCCTCTTGATTGGATGAGTGTTTGATTTCCTTTTTCATTTCCTCTTCTGATTTCTTTAGTATTTCTATGTCTTTTCGATCTTCTCAATCTCTTCCTGTAGCTCTTTGCTTCACTGGTTGGTTTCCTTATCTTTTTCAGCATCGGATCTTTTCAGTGTTTCCTTCCAGAGTTTGTCATTCTCTCTCTCTCTAGGTCCTTCTTGAGTTCTTCATTCTCTTTTCTTAGTTCTTAGATTTGCTCTTTATAATGTTGTAGTTCTGTAAATATGTTCCCAATTGTGTTTCTGATATCTGTGTCCTGGGCCATCCCCATGGGGATCCCACTGTAGTAATCTTCCTTAGGGTTGGTAGGGCTTGATGTGGGATTATCCTGCCCCTTTCCTGTGTTGTCTCTTCTTCATGCTCCTGGCATATGAGCTCCTCCTTGCCTGTATTCCAATGTAGGACCTAAATGCCTCTTAACTGTGTTGAAGGCTTGCTTTGCTTGCCTCCTTCAGATGCCTTTGTAATCTCAGTTGGGGGGATGACATGGGGGGGGCCTGGGGGACACCAACTGTGGGCGGGCTCTTTAGCCTGTGCCCCAGCACCAGTGCTTGCCTGAGCTGGTCTAGGGAGATCTCAGATGGAGACTCACAACCCCACCTTTGATACCTGCTGGGAGGATAATTCCGCCCCCACAGCCACAAAAGCCAACCAAGACAAAGACAACTGGATTAATGGATTAACTAGATGAAATCAGTCAACAATCAGCCTTGCTGAAGCACTCAGCTGCTGTCCACCTACCAGCGCTTGCCTGAGCTGCTCTCGGGAGATCTCCATAAGCTGTATTTTGTCCAATCCCTTTTCTGCATCTATTGTGAAGATCATGTGATTTTTGGTTCAAAGTCCATTCATATGATTTATTACATCTATTGATTTATGTATATATAACCATACTAATATTTTGGGAATAAAGGCAACTTGATCAAGATAGATGCTATTTTTGACATGTGTTTTTATACAGTTTACAAGCATATTTGAGAATTTTGCAATCAATGTTCATAAAGAATATAGGACTACAGTTTTATTTTTCTTTGTGTCATTACTTGGTTTCTGTATTAAAGCAATACTAACTCCATAGAAGGAATTTGGGCGTTCTCACTCTGTTTCCAGATTGTTGAATAATTTTAGTAGATTGGTTGTAGACATTTAAAATTTTTACCTATTATTTTTATTTTATATGTATGAGTGTTTTTGCCTGAATGTATGAAAGTGTATATGTCTTGTTCGATAGCTGAGGAGGTCAGATAAGGGTGCTGAATCTCCTAGAACTGGAGTTAAGTATTGTTGTTAGCGACGATGTGGGTACTGGGAGCTGAATCCAGGTTCTCTGCAAGAGCAGCCCCTGTGCTTAACCNGAATAATTTTAGTAGATTGGTTGTAGACATTTAAAATTTTTACCTATTATTTTTATTTTATATGTATGAGTGTTTTTGCCTGAATGTATGAAACTGTATATGTTTTGTGCGATAGCTGAGGAGGTCAGATAAGGGTGTTGAATCTCCTACAACTGGAGTTAAGTATTGTTGTTAGCGACGATGTGGGTGCTAGGAATTTAATCCAGGTTCTCTGCGAGAGCAGCCCTTGTGCTTAACCACTGAGCAATCTTCCCAGACCAGGTGTAGACTTTTAAAATATCTGATAGTATTACGGTATGAATCCATCTTAGTTTGGGCTTTTATTAGTTGGAAGCTTAGAAGTTTTTTTTTTTTTTTTCTTGTCTGTTTGAAACAGGGTCTCCTTTTAGTCAGAGCTGGCCTAGAACTCACTATGTAGACCCAGCTGGTCTTGAACTCACAGAGATCCACCTGCCTCTGCTTCCAGAGTGCTGGGCTTAAAGGCATGTGCCACTGCATTTTTTATTATTATTATTATTATTATTATTATTACACTATTAGAGCTGTGAATTTCCCTTTTAGGATTGCTTTTAAAATATATGTCTTGCAATGCTTAGCTCACAGAGGTCAGAACACAGCATTGGGTACCCTGGAACTGGATTTATTGATGGAATTTAGCAGCCATTGGGTACTGAGAATTGAACTTGGGTCCTCTGTAAGAACAGCTAATGCTCCTAACCATTCAGCCATCTTTCTAACCACAGGAAGGCTTTGAAAGTTTCCTTTCATTCATTCTGTTGGGGAGGATTTCTCCTGTCATTTCAAATTAGCTTATGAGTTTTTCAATTCTGTCTTCATTTTTTTTAAAGAAAAATCAATATTTATTTAATGCAAATTCTTTTTCTTTGCCAGGCATAGTGGCACATGCCTTTATTTTTATTTTTTTCACATAAATTTATTTATTTATTTATTTTTAACAAATCTAGACCCGTGTTCCCGCCCATTCCCCTACCCCGCCAGAGCTCATGCATTCTGCCAAACATGCTTTTCATCTCTTAGTCTTTCTCAATATTTTCCGTGGGGAAGTTGACTGTTTTGAGTAGAAGTTCACTGTTTCAGTCAGTTCTTTGATGCAGTCTTTCTGTTGTTGTTGTTGTTGTTGTTGTTTCCAAAATGCATTAGGCCCAACTGCTTTGTACAAAAGCTCAGGGGGCCCTACACAAGAAATACTTACAACCGGGTAATTGGCACTAGCATCCACAGATGAGGGATACCATTCGTTGTTTGTTTTTCTGGGACTGTGTTACTTCACTCAGCATGATGTTCTCTAGCTCCAGCCATTTTCCTGCAAAGCTCGTGATGTTATCTTTCTTTACTGCTACATAGAATATTTTTATCTTGTGAATTTACTTTTCAAATTCTGAATCATCTTTTTCATTTCACTCATCCATACAGTTATATTTTCTTGAGCATTCAGTAAGAAGGATTATTCCTATTATCTTAGCGGCCTTGAGAGGATTGTGTGTTCTTTAAATTTGTTGAATTCTTTGATCATTTTTATATTCTTCTTTTTAAATTCTGTGTCCTTCTGTTTCTCTATGTAGTTGCTGGTCATAGTGGCACATGTCTTTAATGCCAGCACTTAAGAGGCAGAGTCAGGTGGATATTTGTGAGTGCAAGGGCAGCCTGGTGTACACAGTGAACTCCAGGCCAGCTAGGACTACCAGGAGACTCTGACTCAAAATGACCAAAACCAAACCAAACCAAAACAAAACAAAAACAAAAACAAAACAAAAATAAAATGCCACCTCTTTCTACGTGGTTGCTAGTGTTTTGCAGTGTATAGTGTTTTTGTTTTTCATATGATTATTTTTTGATCATTCCTTGCACATTTTGGTGTTTTGTTGTTTGTGCTTCTAGGATGAAACTCAAGCCTGCATTTTCTGAGTTGAAATCTTATGTTTTTGTATTATTGCTGTTGCTTAGTTGCTTGGTTATTGGGTATGAAAAATTAGTTGTTCTGAGCTTCAGGTTCTCTTATTTGATTTTATATTTGAGGTTTCAGATGGATCCATTCAGGCTATCCCAAAAGACTCCAGAAGGGTGAACGGATCCTGGGTAGTTATCTGCACTCTGGCAGCCTCAACAGGCTGTGGTCAACGTCAAAGGAGAAGAGATGAGTATAAAATGTCCAACCTAATTGTAATCAGCAAGGAAGCCTGAGCTCTGGAGCCCTGGGAGGTAGTAGAAATGATGCTAAAACAGGGGGATGGGTACAACACAATTTGGGCAAGTCACTCCCAGAGGCCAAGTCCGGCAGTCTTAACCAGTCTCACAGGAGAAATTCCAAGGCACAGTGAGAGGGGATGGGATTGGGATGTACTGGCCTCCAATAGCCAGCTAAGAATTCTGGACCTCCAAGCAGTGGGAAAGGTAAGAGAATTTCCCAAAGCAGGTGAAGAGAAGCAGAGGGATTTGGTCAACTCACCACTAGAGGCTGAGTCAGGAACTCTCAGTCTCTCTCAGAGGGATGGGTCTAAGGCCCAAGGACATGGGATGGTAGCTGAACATGCCCTCTGTTACTAGCCAGTAGGGAAGCCTGAATCTAGCAGTAGTGGGAGGGACAAGAGATGGTCGCAAAGCAGGGAGGATGGGCATGGCAGGATTTAGGATTCTCACCCCCGGAGGCTAAGTCAGGAGCTCTCAAGCAGTCTCAGAAGGATGGGTCTAAGGCCCAAGGTGAGGGGATGGGAACTGAATATTCAAGCTCCTACCAGACAGCAGAGAAGCCCAAGACCAAAAGAAGAATATTTTTTAAAACATTCTTTTTTTGTTACACTTTTATATACCTGACATAAAAAGTTTAATTACTGCACCTTTTTTGGAATGTATTTTGTAAGGAAATCCTAATTAATAAAAAAAAATAATCCTAATTAAAATATATTTAAATAAAATTAATGTTTATAACTTAAAGAAATATGTATCTTATGATTTCAGTGAATGTTTTCTATGAACAATTAGCATTTTCAGGATCATGAAACATTTAGTAGAGCCAAAGATATTGCTTTAATAGGTTTTAAAATGTTCAGAGTTTAGTTAGGTGTGGTGGCTCATGCCCTTAATCCTAGCACTCCAGAGACAGAGGCCCACAGATCTTTCCAGCTTGATCTATCAAGCAAAATATGTTTAGCAGACTTTAATACATCACTAAAATACTCACGCTTATAAATACGTGCAGGTGTACTTTAATTGAACAGGCCAAAAATGTAAATAAAACAAATATTTTTTACATAAAATCAAAACAAATGACAAAAGAAAATGTGGAATAGCCACACTTCACTTCCTTAAAAAATCTTGATACAGGGGCTGGGATGGAGAATGGTGCAAGCCTTTCATCCCAGCACTCTCAGATTCATTACATTTTTAGGGGTTTTCTCTTGTACGAATTCTCTAATGTACTCTAAGATAATATGACTGCTTAAAGGACTTCTTACATTCTTCACATTTGTAGGGTTTCTCAACAGTATGAATTCTGTAGTGTGTCAAAAGTGTTGAGCTCACACAAAAGGACATGTCACATTCTTCATGTTTGCAGGGTTCCTCTCCAGTATGAATTTTATAATGCTTCATTAGTGTTGAGATCTCAATAAAGACTTGTCATATTTTTCCCATTTATAGCGTTTCTCTCCTGTGTGTATGGCCTGATATCTTGTAAGACTTGACAGTTCAATAAAGCACTTATCACATCCTTCAATATTTTAGCATTTCTGTGCATTATAAATTTTCTGATATCTTCTAAGATTTGAGTTCACCAGAGAAAGCAAAAAAGAAGACTGCATTTCAATAGGAAAATAAGGCTGAGACAGTCACACATTCAGAGATACATAAAGAACATGTAATAATCATGAATAAAATGTCCAACCACATTGATAAATTTTCAAGTTAGACAAATAACAATCTATGGAGTAAAAGAAGAACCTGAAATAAAAACTAAATTGAGAAAATTAACTCAATAAAAACAGAATAGAAAATATATGAACAGTAGACAAATAATGGATATACAATCACAAAATGTTATTTAGAACCCCAAATAAATATTAACAGATCTCTGCATTCCAAGCTATAGGAAACATGAGGAATATAGTAATTAATAACAACAACAACAATAACAAATCAGTACTTAATAATGTTAGGGAAAAATAACAAACCATCAGAAAGAAAATTTGCAATAACTTCAGATATCTTATCAACAAAGACCAGAGACACAGCATCATGAAAGCATGTAAAAATACATTTAATGTACTAAAAGGGAATATATCATCTAAAATTGAGTTGTGGGAAATGTATCTCTTAAAAAGGATGAAGAGGGCATTTGAAATGTACCAATTTATGGAAAGCAAGTGATCACTTGAGAATTTATGTAAGCAAAAACGAACAAACAAACAAACAAACAGAGAGGCAAAAGACACTTGCATTCTTGGTAACAGAAGTCAGAATACACTTGGAAAGAGTAATTGCTGAAGGCCATGTGTGGAGGCACAGGCCTTTAATCCTAGGAGTAGGTAGTCAGAGGCAGGCAGATCTCTGTGAAGTCAAAGCCAGCCCGGTCTACATAATGAGTTCCAGGACAGCTGTGGCTACAGGGAGACCCTGTCTCAAAAACAACAACAACCAACCATGGGGTGGACACTATTAATCCCGGAACTCAAGAGGCAGAGGCAGTTCAAGGCCAGCCTTGTCTATATAGCAAGTTCCAGGCCAGCTGTGACTAAAGAGATACCTGTTAGGTCTGGGCTTCCCAGAATGCCAAGGCGTACACAGACGCCCACTTCCTCCAGAGGCTGTCAAACTTCTGACTTCTTCCTCTGTACCTGAGGCCTGCCCCATCTCTATAGATGGGTGGGCCCTAGTTGACATCTTGTCAATGCCATGCTGCTCCCATTCCACCATGTGTCTGCAGGCAGTCTGCTCTTGCAGTCGACATGGAAGTAAATCATGTTCCTGGAGTGACTTAAATCTCATATGCCTTTTTATCTGTGGGCTGGGGGTATGTGCAGCCTTTTTATAAATGAATAGCACAGTGTGCCAAAAACAGACCAAAAAAATCAAATACTATGTGTCATATGCATTCTTTGTGAATTTGGAAATTATTTTGACCATTATGTATTGCCTACATAACCTCCATCCTTGAGTCTTTTACCTTCCTTGTGCTTAGCTTATAGAGGTAGAATTTAGGGATTGAAAGGGGCTGAGTAATTCCAGACATACATTCTGAAATAGCACATAGTGAACATATTGTTAGGGCCCAGGTGTCCTCCCCATGAGAACATCGACGAGTCAGCCAGGTGCTTTTCATGAAGTTTATTTGGAAAAAAAAAAAAGACCAATTGTGAACAATTGATATCAGATATATTGGGGTAGGCTCCCTCACTACAGGCAGGTAGGAGAGTGACCGAGAAATTTGATACAGGAGTTTTTAAAGGCAAAGATCACATCCTGGTGGGATTTAGGGTACTTATTAGTTATTACTGGTGTTCCTTTTTTCCTCTTAGAGGGCTAGCTTTAAGGTTGCATTCTTTTTATTGTTGGACTCAAACTGCCACACTCATAAAATTCACCAAAGAGGGGCCACAGATTAATATGAAATTTATTTAATTTGCTGGTACACCAGAACCCAATTAAGAAAACTGACACATCAAGGGAGCCAATTGTTGATGTGTCAGGGACGCAACCCATTCCACACAGGGATGAGTGCAACCCCGACTGTCTGTTACAGAGAACTTTTAAAGCCAAAGCTTTAAAAAGTTTTTAAAGCCACAAATTAGAGGAACTTGTTGTCATCATACACAAACAGTTGCAAGGATATAGAAACACAATGCAAACAGTGGTGACCCAAGCTGATTGGCCATCTTTAGTCGCGTGAAGTCCCTTGGAGAGGAATGGGCTTCTTAGGGGATAGTAAGTACTCCTATAGGGCTGGTAAAGTTCATCCTGACCTCTTGTAGCTTTTGGAACTAATAACTCAGGGTCAGACTGTATTATTGTGGTTAAGGTAGTCATGGGAACCAGATCTGCTTCAACTAGAGAGTTAGTCCTGCATGGTTAAACCTTTCCTTTTGATTAACTTCTTTCTGACCTGGTCCTAACATTCTCCCCTTTGAGATAAGATCATGAGTCAAATCATGGACTCATCTGTAGTAATGGGTCCAAGGACTATGAGCTGTACTGCAGAGATTCTTTCCTTTATAAAGTTAACTGAGGCATGGCATCTGTGTGCACCTGGTAGGGCATTCAGCAAACAAGATGGCTAATAAGGTACATTACTTTATAGGGGCTGGGTGGATCCTCAGGAAGGGAAAAACTGTCAGAACATTGACAGCCTCTAGAGGAAGTGGACACCTGTGTTCCCCTTAGAATTCTGGGAAACTCAGACCTAACATTCCAGTCTTTTGATTATAAGGGAATGGGATGTTTTTCTCTCTTCTGTATCTGCTTCAGAGCTGAGGAGGGATGATGTCTTGAGGGATCAAGTGTCAGAGTGGAGGATTAGAATCCGGTCTCCCATCTTGGCTGTTCTAGTTGACTGGTATTCTGGTCCAGATCAATAGTGGCCAGTAGTTAGTGTACAGTTTTTCTGCAACCGAAAAGACAAGCTGGTTAAGTCTTATGTGAGTGTACCAGTGCACAGACTTCACAGTACCAGCAAGGTTCCTAGTGGGTGTATTAATGATTGGAGGGTCCCTGTCTAGAATTTCCAGAGGAGAAGAGGACCTATACTCTATTTTGAGGAATTTCAAAAAACTCTTTTTAAATACTCAGGCCTCCATAACGAGAGCCAGCTTAACCTATTTCTGAGTTATTTTCCTGGCATGGTACAGTAGATCTTTTACCTATCTCTATGGTATTTCTTTGACCATAGTTTCCTGTTGGGGTGTTTAAAAACAAACATTTAGCTCAGATAAATTAAATTAGTTTTGGTGTTAAGGTCAGTTGAGATTATGGTCCTTAAGGGTCATTTAGGCCTTGTACCTGGCTCTTTTTAACAGTTCCATCGATGTGAGGAAAAAGTCAGGTCTTGCTTAACCAGAGCTTCCCTTTGAAGCGTGAGGAATTTCTCCTCTATACTGACTTTCCTCCTTTGACTGGACACTAGCCAGAAGTCCACTTAAGTGAATCTCCAAGACCTCCCTGGCTCAGGATGACTGGTGACTCACTGACACAGGACATGTACAATGGTGTTGATGCAGGATCCTAGGACTTAAGTTGACCTTAGAGTGTAAGGGAGAAAATATTGTCCTTTTAAATCCCTTTTGCCAAATCAGATTGGAGCTTTAAGTATGGTTGTTAAACCTCCAAGAGGGTCAGTTGAATGTTTTTCTATATAACACATAAATAAAGCTTGAACATTGACTTAAATATTCTTTATAAATTCTTAATTGCTGTTGCAAAACATTCTGACTAATAGTGAAAGCTCATGACAGGAGCCTAAAGGTAGTAACTGAGGCAAAGGCTAGGAAGGGATGCTGCTTACTGGCTTGTGTTTCTGGCTCATGTTTAACTTATTGTATACACTATAGAAATATCTGGCCAAGGATAGCATTGCCCACAATGGGTTCGGACCAGTCAAATGAAGGCAATTATTGAGGTTTCTTAGCCCAGGTGTGTCAAGTTGGCATTAAACCTCTCCAGTAAAGCACACAATCTGTTCTTTAACATAGTCCAAGAAACAAACTCAAGGTAATAAAGAGGCTAAAAACAATACCTTCTAGCACTATCTTAAATTATGGCCACATTACTTGTCCCCAGAATTTGAATTACAGCTTTGAAAAGAAAAAGGAGGGGGAGGGCACTATCACATTCATACAGAAGGCAGGAAATGCTTCAATCAAGCTCACCAGAATTGGTTACATTCGGATTGTTCTCATGTGATCCCAAGAAATAAAACCTATTTTTTTAAAAAATGTTAAAAATAACATGTGTCAAGTATAACAGATATATTGCAGAGTTATATAAACTTATGTACAAACATCAAGTCAAAATAAACATACAAGAAACTAAAGACTAGATCTGCAACCAATTTAAAAACAAAAAGTATGTTTCACTTTAAGTGAAAAATAGTTTATAATCCTTATCAAGTGATTTTTATTAAATGTTTATTCTATTAATCCATTGCATCCATAGGGTGTCAATACTTTGTTTATCATTTTTGCCAACTATAGCATTTTGTAAGCAAACCAGAATAAACATTTTTATCATAGATGTAGTTAATGATTATTAATACCTTTTAGAGGACCTAGAGTTCCCCCAAATTTTATTCCATGCTATTGATCCCATCAGATCAAAAGCACTTGCCAAGCTGAATAAGTTACAAAGTAAATAATTTTGGTTCATAAAATGTGCAATGTTGCCAGGTGTGGTGGCACACGCCTTTAATCCTAGCACTTAGGAGGCAGAGACAGGTGGACCTTTGTGAGTTCAAGGCCAGCCTGGTCTATAAGTTGAGTTCCAGGACAGCTGGGGCTTGGGCTACAGGGAGACCCTGTCTTGAAAAGACCAAAAAAAAATGTGCAGTGTTCTCAAAACTCAAGTTACCCATTAGCACACCGTGGTTTTTCATGTGAGCTGTTTTTAAAATACCAGCATGTGGGCTGGAGAGATAGCCTAGTGGTTAAGAGCACTGACTGCTTTTGCAGAGGACGCGGGTTCGATCCCCAGCACCCACATGGCAGCTGAGAACCATCTTAACTCCAGTTCCAGGGGAATCCGCCACCCTCATCTGACCTCTGAGGAATTGCACGACACGGGTGCACAAACCTACATGCAGACAGTACATTTATACACATACAAAAATAAATAAAATTAAAAAATGAAAAAATAAAATACCAACATGAGAATTTGGATATTATATTTAACAGCTACACCTTTACTCATTAAGAAATTGTGCATTAATTTTTTCTAACCACTTTTTACCTTACTTTAAATTTTAAACTGTCTTGGGGGTGTGCCAAACAGTGTGAACAAACAGACAAACAGCAACTTCCATATCCAAAGTGGAATTTAAACCTTCAAAGGGCAGTTTGATTCTATTAATCCAAAAGACCTATTTAGTGAATAACTTTTATTTTACCCTTGAATATCAAACTGATTGGTAGTCATAAAATCAATTTTTATAGACTGTCCACATGCTGCATAGTACTGAGAATCTCTAGCCGTGGAGCACAATTTATTGTATGTGCTATGACCACATTATACAATTCTGAATTGTGAACAGTACTTTATACCCACACTCATACATAAGGTTTTAAAACTTAATTTTGGTTATGGAAGTTTATAAAGGTTGTACTGAGCAGAGCCAGAGACATACATTGTTATTATATACAGACATACACATATTAGAGAAAACACCATATATTGTCCATCAATGGTCTGAGAGATTTCTAATATGCTGTTACAGAGCTGTTAGCAGTATCATCCACATAGATACACAATTTATCCATACTTTCATACAAGAGATTTTTACCTTAGTGTTTGTGTTGAACAGAATCACATACATTGTTGTCAGACATGTTTTCATTCTTCAGAGATGTCATTTAAAGCATACAGCCCCAACTGCATTCCCAAGGCTGAGGTGGCTAATATAGTTTTTCCTATTATGCTGTCATTGAAGTCTTATATTTTTGGTTTCAAAACTATGAACTTGTAGAAATATTTTAACAAATAATGAAAAACAGAATTATATATCCAATTTGTACTGAAGGCTAGCAATAACTGAAGTCACAATACAATCATTAAAGACAGTTTCACCAAGGAAGAAGCTAAAGAATAAGGTGTCAGGAAACATTCAATCCTACCAAGGCAGCACAAAACCAAGACAATTAAGCAATGAACAATACCAAAAACTATTTTAGGTTGTTGCATTGGAGAGAAGAACTGCAGTTCACAGGTGTATTAGTCACTTTTCTGTTGCTGTGATAAAACACCATGACCAAAGGAACTTATAAAAGGAAGAGTTTATTTGAGCTTATGATTGACAGTTCCAGGGAATTAGAGTCCATGGTGGAGGCATGGCGGCTGGAGCGGCAAGCCGAGGGTCACATCTCGCAAACAACACAGGAAGCAGAGAGCGAGAGCAACTGGAGACTGCAAGAGTAGTTAAATTCACTAAGCCTGCCCCCAATAACGTGCTTCCTCTAGGATGGCCACACCTTCTAAGGCCTCCAAGAACAGTGCCACCAACTGGAGACAAATGTCTGAACACTTATAGCCTATGGGGGACACTCATTCAAACCACCGCATTCCACTCCTTGGCTCCCATACCCTCCTGACCATATAAAATGCAAAATGCATTTAGTCCAACCTTAAAAGTCCCCATAGTCTTTACCAGTTTCAATGCCATTCAAAAGTCTACAGTCCAAAGTCTCTTCTGACACTTAGGCCAATCTCCTAAACTGCATGTTCCTGTAAAATCAAAAGACAAATTACATACTCCCAATGTACAGTGGAACTGAATACACATTCCCATTCCAAAAGGGAGGAATAGAGGCATAGTGAGGAAATACAGGAGCAAAACAATACTGAAAACCAGCAGGGCAAATGCCAAGTCCAGTAGTTCCACATGCAAATTCTGGGACTTGACTTCCTAATGGCTTAGATCTTCCAGTTTTGCTTGCAACATACATCTCTTTCTTAGGCTGGTACCATTCCCTGTATGCAGCTCTCCTTGGCAAATATCCCACAGGTCTGGCATCTCAAATGTCTTCCTGGGGTCTCAACAGCCAACCAGGCTTCGCATTCACAGCTTCACGCAATGGCCTACCAGGGCCTTCTTTATTCAGGGACGCCCCTGCTGCACTCTGCATGGCCTCTGTGGCTCTCTGAAACCCTGGAGGAAAAACTGATAGAGTTTTTCTGAAAAAACTCTTCACTCTTTCAAAATTCATGCCTTTAAAGCCGGTACCACATGAATGAAATTGCTGAATCTGGCTGCAAGTTTGGGATGGACTATCTCCTACTTTAACCACATTTGCAATTTTTCTCTGCCCTGGACTTGTTAGAGGATCAGCTGGGTGTGGTCTTGCCCTGAAGGTATTGATTCTGTTTTTTACTTGTAAATCTCCAGGCCTCTCCTTAATCACCTTAATCTCACCTTTCCCATTGTTTACTTGTAAATATCTAGGCCTCTCCTTAATCATTTTAGTCTCCTTATGAAAGGGAGCCTCTCCTTCACATGCCTTGGCTACACCTTTAATCTTCCCAGTGCACTATTCAGATCCAAACTGTACATTCTGCATTTCTTTCTGCCCCATTTGCTCTTTTTCACTGTAGGTCTGTATAGTATTCACCATTAAACGCCACACCACCATTTCTATGTTAGGCTGTCTTGAAATATACTCCACCAAAGAAATTAGTCCATTGCCTTTCAACTTAGCATCAGGCAGGCATTTGGGCTGTGGGCAAACTGCTGCCAGACTCTTTATCAAAATATCCTCTGGAACTATAATTTTTGCAGCAATGCTTTATTCCAGGCTTCTACTAGAATGGCCCCTTAAGCTCTGCTTACACTAGTCAACAGCTTTTCTAACCCAAAGTTCCAAATTCTTTCACATTTCTGCAAACATCCACATGGTCAGGTTCTTCACAGCCAACAGCCCACTCTCTGGTACCAAATAATGGTATTAGTCACTTTTCTATTGCTGTGATAAAACACCATGACCAAAGGAACTTATAAAAGGAAGAGTTTATTTGAGCTTACAAATGACAGTTCCAGGGAATTAGAGTCCATTGTGGCGGAGGCATAGTGGCTGGAGCGGCAAGCTGAGGGTCACATCTCACAAAGAGCACAGGAAGCAGAGAGCAAGAGCAACTGCAGACCGCAAGACTAGTTAAACTCACTAATCCTGCCCCCAATAATGTACTTCCTTTAGAATGGCCACACCTTCTAAGACCTCCAAGAACAGTGCCACCAACTGGCAACAAATGTCTTAATACTTAAAGCCTATGGGGGACACTCATTCAAACCACGACAACAGGTATCCAGGCGAAGACCTGTGCTACTGTTTATGGTGGAACAGCTGTCAAAAGCCTGGCTAAGTAGAAGAAAAGAAAACAGACATTTGTTAACCACAAGGGTTAAAAATAAGGCCTTCAGAGGTCTGGAAAACAAGTTGAAAGGAAACTGAAGTTAGAACACTTGCAACTTTAAAACAGTTTAATTTGGAGATCAAATCCTGTCTCAACAGATAACAAATAAAACCTTTAGATACCCAGTTTAGAATTTTTCTCTTTAGGAACTTAGGAACCCAGGTTCAAATTATGCCTTTGAAAAAGTTTAAGAGGCATGGTGAAAGTAAACTTAATTTATGTGCACAATACAGAATGAAAGAAATTTTAAGTGTCCCTTTTAAAAGAAACCAACACAGAAGAACACACATGACATGAATCTGAGGTGCATGGGAGAACAGTTAACACACAGACAGCTAGCAGAGACACATGACTTAATATAATGAGAGATTCCCTTTTTCTTTTTAAAATCTCATAAAATAACTTGATGTCAAGTCACAGGAAGTTCTCAGTTTTCCAGCCTGCTGCACACCTTGGCTGTACAGGGTTGTGGAACCATTAATTCTTCATTATCACATTTACACACAATCATTTAGAGTCTAAGTCATTTTTTAGTTAGCTCCCTTAAAACACTTTTGTACTCAAAGCCCCCAAATTCTGGGCTGATTTCATTAAAAGCCTGCTCCACCTTAACTTACAGTCCTGTTAAGTACAGCTAGCTTCCTGGTATCTTACTCTGATGGATCTTATTTTTCTAGGGGAGTGGAGCAGTAACAGCTCTATCTGCTTGGAGCTTGCACCATGGGCCCTTTGTGTGTATGCTTGCCTGCACAGGAGAGAGGGCAGTAGGGGATTAGAAGAAGTAGATTGTCCCATGTTAGATTTGTAGTACAGAAGAAAAGAAATAAAAGCGGTAATTAGGAGAAAAACACAAAGAACCCAAATCAAACGAACATGGTAAGGTCACAGAGGACACAGAAAGGACACAGACAGCAGGGGCTGTCTGCCTTGACCAGAACTGAAGGGCTGGACCCACTGTCCCTGACCCAAAACCTGGATACTAGACTGTCCCTGAATCTAGTATCAGATAATTCCCCTATTCATCTACTGGAGAGTCAGAGGGTCCTCCTTCTCTCATGCCCAGAGGAACTAGTCACGTCCGACCTTCCTCTAAGGCAGCAGACCTGGCACGACAGAAACAGAAAACTGAAACCAAAGCAGGAGCTTATGCTAGGTATCTTTGAGAGCACTTTGTTTTCCAAGGGTGGCTGGTGTCCAGAGGCCCCTCGAGGACTTGGCATATCTCGGTGGGACCTCCAGATATTGGACTCAAACTGCCACACTCAAAAAATTAACCAACGAGGGGCAACAGATTAATACGAAATTTATTTAATTTTCTGGTGCACCAGAACCCAATTAAGAAAACTGATACATCAAGGGAGCCAATTGTTAATGTTTCAGGGACGCAAGCCATTCCACACAGGGGTGAGAGCGACCCTGACAGTCTGTTACATAGACATATTAAATCCTCGCTCTGACACCCTGTGCTTCAGGTGGTTCTGGCAGGTCCCTGATCTAACCACTGTGCACGCAAGTCTCACAGTGGCAACAGGCCCACTTTTAATACCAGCCAAGAGACTGTCAGCCTGAATGCAGGTGATAAGTCCTGGAGCTGAGCCAAGAAGAGAACAGCATGTGGAATGTTCTCACACGTGACTCAAAGATATTGAACAACGACAACCAAATAATAAATTTTCCTCTTTCTGTTTAAGCAGTTACCTAAGGGAAAACACATACCTGACTTTCAAAATTTCCTGGAAAGCAGATGCCGAGTCCAGACATTATGGACAAATGAACAAAAGGAGAAGCCCAATAATGGATGCTTCAGAACCTCTCATTGAGAAATTCTGATGGACTCTTAAGTTGGACATTTAATTCATCCTGTTCCTCTCTTGGTTTCCTGCCTACAACGTGAACCTAGCTACTCTCACCTTCACGGGCACTAGTCAAAAATTTTGTTCTCTCTGTAGCTATACATTTTGGGGTCTTTTATATATATCCACTGAGCATGGGTACCCCAGTCACCACTTCCTACACCTCTTTTCAGCAAGGAAAAAGTCAGAGTGGTCAGTGCCCTAATTCCCTCTGGGCAATTGGGATAACCTCCTCAGAGGTTAATGTGATAAAAGTAGGAGATAAAAATTGGCTAGGCAGTTTAGGGTCAAGAACCCCCCAAAGAGCCTGTTTCTTTCTCAGCTGAGAGCTGAGGACTTCCTGGATCTGACAGTGGACTTCTGGTTGGTCTGACTCTTGGCTCATACATTCTTAACTCACTTTTCATAGTTATTGATCAATAGATAAATTCCATTAAAATTCCCATGAGAGATTAATCTTTGAATCTGCTTTAAGTCTCTGTCCTCTATACAGCCAGCTGTGGCACATCTCTGTGGAATTTTCTCTTCCCGTGAGGTTAGTATTTTGAACTGTCTCTTTCCCTAACCACTAGCATTTCCTATCTCTCTTTATCATGGGTAACAAACAGACATGAAAAAAGACCCACAGGCTAAGCAATTAAAAATACTCCTCAAGAGTTGAGATAAAATTTCCATGCAGGAAGCTGCCTCCTTTTGGAGTGAGACTCTTCATATTGCCCCGTGGATGTCCCCTGCAGACTTATGGAGTTCAGAATCCTGGAAGTGTGTGGCACAGAATGCTAGACAGGGAGAACATTCTCAGGCATCTCTCATCTTCTTGCCACTACTAGCTGTGGTGAGACAATGCTTAAGGCCTTCTCATCAAACCAAGCCAGAAAAGGCAAACAACACACTTAAATCACAGATCCCATCCTCCCAAGAACCTGCTAAAATTCCCCTTGAGAACCCCAATAAAATTCCCTCTGAAAGCCCCCAAGCTTCAGACCCATTAAAAAGAGAGCAGGATAATAATAACATCCAAGTGGCTAGCCTTAACCTTTCCCTATTTATCAGCCAGTCTCTCTCAAGGAGCCTGGAGCAAATTCACCCTCAACCTCTTCTCTCTCTGCTACAGAAAAAAGGTGCCAGATTCAGGATAACCCAGATCTTCAATTACAGGTGTACCCAGTTAATTTAGTTCCAACTCGGGGTCATCCTCTAATCCAGTACCATTACCAGGCAAGTGAGTTGAAAGAACTCAGGCAAGCAGTCAGAGAGGATGGTGTCCAGGCACCATGGACAAAGTCCATTCTCCAGAGCTTTTGTACTTCTCTTAACACTCCACAGGATGGGAGAGATATCTGTAGATCTTCACTCCCAGGTCCACTATTTTTACAATGGGAAGCACTGTACAGAGACGAATGTCTCCAATAGGTTAAGAGAAATCAAGGGCAACCTAATATAGACTTGGGTTATGAGCAGCTCTTTGGAGAAGGAGATTTTAGCACAGGGACTCAGCAGGCTGGACTGGCCCCAGGGTACTTTGACCAGGTCCTTCTTTGCACCCTACAGGCCTGGGATCTAATTACACCACCCACTGAATCCCAGGCCTGTTCCTCCTTATTATTTCCTAGGCAACAACCTGAGGAACCCCTGTATGATTTATCTTAAGAAATAAAAGCAGCCTAGAGAGGAAGATCTCCAACTTTGCAGCCATTGAGAAACTCCTCAAAAATATTGTTTGGGAGGGAATGAATTCAGACTGCAAACAAGCATGGCAGGGCTTAAAAGATGACCATTATGACAGATGGATAGTGGCAACTCAGGACGTGTTCACAGCCTCTCACAAAGCTAATTACCTAGCACAAGCCTTTGCGGCTGCTGTCACCACAAATGAAAAATGTTTTAACTGTGGAGGCTGAGGTCATTGGAAAAGACAGTGCCCAAAAGCAGCAGTCTCTCCCAGAGGGCCTCCTGAACACCCCCCATGTGTTCTCTGCCCCCAGTGTATAAAAGGTTGTAATTGGAGGAAAGATTGCCAATCACACTATGATAAAGAAGGAAAAAAACTGCCACCTTTAAAGTCCTAAGCAGGCAGGCCCTAGCCCAGGGAAAAAAGGGGGAAAAAGAGTGAGTACAGGCCCTCTGGTCAGTACCTATTTCAGAAAGCTCACATCCTGCATTGATGATTAAAACTGGGGGGAGATATTTTAAATGTTTGATAGATACAGGGGCAGACAGAACCATTATAAAACAGCAAGAAATAGCCCCTGACTGGCGCTTGCTTCCAGGACCTAAACTTCTAGGAATAGGAGGGACTTCCCAGTCATACATGACAAAAATGTTTACACCTGGCAGAACCCTGATTTAAACACGGGTCAGGTTCACCCAATAATAACACCCACTAACATCAATCTGCTAGGTTGAGATATTTTGGAAGCTTTGGATGTGGTTATTGCCATTCCAAATGAGAACAACCATGTCCAGACAGACAATTTAACTGTGGGAAAAATGCCTCCATTATCTCAGCAAAATCAGCCTCCAATCCTGAAGGTCACTACAGTGTATGCTCCCCCTCGTCTGGACTGGAAGTCAGAGGACCCAGTCTGGATTGAGCAGTTGTCATTACCAGGGGAGAAATTACAAGCTCTTCAAGACTTAGTCAAGGAATAATTTTCATTGGGACACATCTGTCCATCTCGCAGTCCCTGGTACACCCCTGTGTTTGTCATAAAAAAAGGAAACAGGAGGTTGGAGACTTTTACAAGACCTGTGGGCCATTATCAGAACTATGCATATATGGGGGTCACCGCAGTGGGTTTCCTAGCTCTCGCTTTAAATCATTTTGTCAATTATGCAATATTGCACATCATAGAGGTATCCCTCATTACCCATAGAGACAAGACATCATAGAACGGAACAATCAGGTCCTAAAAAATCAGTTATTAAAACAAAACGTGGGAAATACCCTCGTAACATCCAGCTGGCCATGACATTGGCAATTCTAAACTTCTTTAAAATTTATGGAGAATCGCCGGGTGTGGTGGCGCACACCTTTAATCCTAGCACTTGGGAGGCAGAGGCAGGCGGATCTTTGTGAGTTCAAGGCCAGCCTGGTCTACAGAGTGAGTTCCAGGACAGCTGTGGCTACAGGGAGACCCTGTCTCAAAAAGACCATTAAATAAATAAATAAATAAATAAATAAATAAATAAATAAATAAATAAGTAAAATAAAATAAAATAAAATTTATGGAGAATCGAGGTGTCCAGCCATAGTCAAACATTGACAGACACCAAGCACTGTTCTTCAAATACTTGTCTGATGGAAAGACCCCTTAGGCAATCAGTGGAAAGGACTTGATCCACTGTTAACAACTGGGAGGGGCTTTGCTTGCATCTTCCCACAGCATTGTCCCAGACCCATTTGGATTCTGGCCAGAAATGTCAGATTCATCGGTTCTTTGTCAGAGAAACTTGGGAAGGAAGAAATCAGGTAATTGGAACCAGCGACTCTCCTTTGCAAGGCTGCAACAAGGCAATCACAATCACTGTGTTTCCCAATTCCACCACTGCCTGTCAGGCACCCTTTATCTGTTTCACCTTTCTTAACAAAGGACAGTGTTTGCAGGAAGCTGATATTTATGGTGGTTGCAGATTCTGGTCTTGCAGGTTGGAGAGTGTTTGCAGCCCAAAAAGCCTGTTCCAAATCCAAAATAACTACTTTAAAATTAATATACAGGACCCCTGGCATGAGTGCTGGAGAGCTGGAGTACAGGGGAAACTCTATGCTGACCGCAACGCCTGGTACCCCTTCGGCAGATATCCATATCTCTCTCCAGCTTGTTCCAGCTCCTCAACCCATCCTCACTCTATCCCACATTCTGTTACAGGAATCCAAAATCGAAGGAAAGCTGCGGTCCACAGTAACATGGCCTCAGTACATTCAATATGCCAGAGATCCCCTCAATTACACCACCCACCCTAATGTCTACCAATGTTTTCTCTGTCCACCCCTCACACACCCTCTTTTCACTGCCTTCCCTCTAAAACCTGCCCAGTGTTTCACAGCTTTTGTTTCTTCTTCTGACTCACTACACTTCCTATTTGTTTAGTGAGAGCTGCAGCAGCCCCAGACCCCAGGTGCCTCTGAAGTGTCCCCCTTGACAGGATCCTGTCTGTCAAATTGCCATTCTTTCTCTTGTGTGATGGCATCTCATCCCTCTGTGCAAATGCTACTGGTTCTGGAATTTGTTTTCCCTTAGTTATCGCTCCTCAGCTCTTCCTTTATGAGAAGGAGGAAGTCACTTGGATGCTGTGACCAGACCCAGACCATCAAAAGAGAGAGATATTCATCCTGGTTCTGGTCAGCCTAGGCACTGTTCTCTCTATGTCAGTGATGGGAACAGCCGGTGGAGCCTTAGCAAAGGTTTACAGCATGGAAGTGGACCTCCAATCTAAGCTTGATGAAGCAATGTCATCCACATGAACAGCCTTGAATCACTCCAGAGTCAGATAAATACTCGGACAGAGGTGATGAGGAAGAACCAGTGAGTCCTGGACTTCTTAACTGCAGAAAATGTGGGAACCTGCATGTTCCTGGGAGAGGAATGTTGTTTTTATTTAAATGAGTCTGGCATTGTTGAGCAAAATGTTAAAACTCTAAGAGACCTCAGGAAAGAACTCCATGATAGGTACTCCCCACAAGTTTCTGTCCCGTGGTTTTCCAACCCCCTAGTTTCCTGGTTGCTCCCTTTGCTGGGACCATTTTCACCCTAGGAATTTCTGATTCATGCACCCTGTGCTCTTCGCTTTATAAAAAACCGGAATCAAATACACTCACTGATGGGGTCGCGGCTAAGACGTGTTCATAATCCAATACCAAGGCCGTCCCATGGGGAACTCCTAGAGGACCTTGACATACTTGTTCCATTCTTTAATTTAAAAAAAAAAGGGTGGTGTGGCATGAAAACTTTGTGTGTGGCTTGAAGTGAGAATTTGTAAGACCTGTCCCTGGAAGATCTTCAGTTATTCTGATATCTCTGTAGGGGCATTCAGTTATGCTTGGACTTCAGCCAGGAAGATTCAGGATCATTACAATGATTCTTGCTTTGCCTATCTTCTGTAAAGTTCCAGGCCCACCCTTCTTGAGCCCATTGAACATAAATTTGTCACCGTCTAGTTACCTGTTGCTACAAACTGTAGCTCTGCAGCCCCCCGATTACGAAATAAAGGTGGCTCACCCTCACCTTTTGCCTGCTCCCCAGTTCCTTGCCCAAAGTACAGTAGTCTGTGAATATATAGACTTTCACTGACAGATAAAGAACGGAGTTCATTATCTCTCCCAGCTTTCTCACACGTGTGTGTAGTCCATTCATTTCCACGTGTAGTGAACTGCAAGTTTCCCTCTCCCCTCTTGTGGAAGTAAGACCTAAACTACATCAGCCTGCAGACAGAGTGGATAGTCCTGAGAGCTGACGCCAGAAGGGAAAGACAGCTTGTGGAATGAATACAGACATTGAACAACGACTGCCTACAAATGACAGGGCGTCTGCAGAGATGGGTCAGTTGGTAAGAGCACCAAACTGCCTTGTTCTAGAGGACCTGGGGTTGTGATTCCAGCACGCATCAATGTAGCTAAGAACCATCTTTACCTCTGTTCCAGGGGAATCTATCTAATCTGTCTGCATTGATGACAGGTGCCACCAACCTACATGCAGCGACAGTACACTCATACATCACACACATCACACACACATCCAACACACACACAACTATCTAGGGCACAGCATCGTTGTGGTGGTGCATACCTTTAAAATACCAGCACTCAGGAGGCAGAGGCAGTGCAGATATATATGAGTTCAATTCCAGCTTGGAGTATATGAAGCAAGCTTCAAGACAGTCTGGGCACTAACAGATGACAACTCTTGTCTCAACCAGAAGTTAAAAATATAATGAAAAACAAAACAAAAACAAATCTATCTAATCGCCTATTCTCTTTGCTCTTATTTGACTTCTAGCTAGTTAGTTTCAGAGCAACTGTATTAAAAGGACTGGAGACAGTGGGAAGCCGTTCTCTGGTGTGTGATATTAATGGAAATGATTCCAGATTTTTCTCCATTTAGAATGATGTTGCTGCTTGCAGGCTGGAGAGACAGCCTAGTGGTTAAGAAGTGCTACGAACTGCTCTTGCAGAAGACGCCAGGTTCGATCCCCAGCACCCACATGGCGGCTGAAGAACAGTCTGTAACTCCAATTTCCAGGAGAATCAGTTCACAGGGGAACCTGAGACCCTCTTCTGATCTCTGCAGCATTGCATGACATGGGTGCACAAACCTACATGCAGACAGTACATTCGTACACATACAAAAATATATAAAATTTGAAAAAAAAGAACGATGTTGGCTATGGGTGTTTTTGTGGTTTTTTTGTTGTATAGCTTTATCTGTATTGAATTATGTTCCCTAAAGTCCAGTTCCCACAAAGACTTTAACATCAATGTAAAGCTGTATTTTTTTATACCATATATTTTTTGTCAAATCTAGACCCATGTTCCTCCGACATTTCCCCAACCATGCCAGAGCCTCATGCATTTGCCCAAACATGATATTCATTTGTTTTTCAGTCTTTCTCAATTTCTCCATGAGGAAGTTGACTATTTGAGCAAAGTTCACATGTTTCAGTCAGTTCACTTGATGCAGTCCTTTCTGTTGGTTGTTGTTAGTTTTATCTCAATATGCATCACTCCCAACATGCTTTGGACAAAAGCCCAAGGGGCCCTGCACAGGAAAAATACTTACAAACTGGGTACAGGCACTTAACATCCAAGATGATGGATAACCATTTTTGTTTATTTACTCTTGGACTGTGCTACTTCACTAGCATGATGTCCTCTAGATCCAGCATTTTCCCTGCAAAGCTCATGATGTCGTCCTTTTTTACTGCTGACAGAACTCCATTGTTAAGATGTACCACATTTTTCTCTACCCACTCACCAGTTGAGGGGCATTTGTTTTGTTTCCATTTCTTTGCTATGTGAAGAGAGCTGAAATAAACATGGCCATGAATGTACTCTGTGGTGGAGTGAGCCTTGGGCGTACATGCCTAGGATGGTATGGGCTGGGTGGGGTGGCAAGTCCATTCCAGTATTCAAGGTTCTCCACACTGTTTTCCATAGTGGATATATGAGTTTACATTCCCACCGAGCAGTGGATGTGTTCCCCTTTCCCCACAACCTCTCCAGCACTTGTATGCATTTGTTTCTTGACCCTAGCCAGCCTTATTGGAGTAAGATGATATCTTAAGTGGATTTGATTTGCTTTCCTTAATGATTAGTGGAATGTTGAATTACTTCCGTTAAGGTGTTCTTCAGACATCTCTAATTCCTCCCTTGTGAAATCTCTCACTGTTCAGTTCTTTGCTCAATCTATTGAGTGGATCATTTGTTTTCTTTTTTCTTTGTTTTTTGAGTAGTTATTTATTCTGGAAATCAATTCTTTGTACAGTTTATCCGCGGTGAAGGTTTCTTCCCTCTCTGTGGTATTTCTCTTCACTGCCTTGATTGTTTCTTCTTTTGATGTACAGAAGCTTTGAGTTTAATGAGGTCCCAATTTGTCAATTTCGATCTTAATTCTTGCGCGACTGCTGTCTGATTTAGGAAGACTTTTCCTATGCCTATGTCTTGTAGTCTGCTGCCACATTTTCTTCTATCGCCTCAGAGTTTGGTGGTTTCATGTTGAGGTCTTTGATCCATCTGGAAGTTGACTTCTGTACAGGGCGAGAAGTAGGGGTTTTAATTTCATTCCTCTACAAAACTGGTGATCCAGTTTTGCGCAAACACCAACTTGGCTGAAGATTGCTCACTTTTCTCCATTGTGGCTACTTGGCACCCTTGTCTAATATAAGATGGCTGAAATACATGTCCTCAGATTTGGATCTTCGGTGTTGTCCATTGGTCAACAGGTCTGTTTTTGTGCCCAGTTAATAGGCTTTTTTTATGAATATAGCCCTGTAGTATAGTTTTGAAGTCTGGTATAGAGACCGCGCCTGTGTAGCTCTTTTCACTTAGGGTTGTTTTGGCTGTTCAGTGTCTTTTGTTTTTTCCAAATGAAGTTAAGGACTTCTGTTTCCAAGCCTGCGAATAAACTCTTGGGTGATTTTGATTGGCATTGCAATTAANACATGGGATGGTAGCTGAACCTGCCCTCTCTTACTATCCAGTAGGGAAGGCTGAGTCTAGCAGCAGAGGGAGGGACAAGAGATGGTCCCAAAGCTGGGAGGATGGGCATGGCAGGATTTAGGATACTCGCCCCTGGAGGTAAAGTCAGGAACTCTCAAGCAGTCTCAGAGGGATGGGTCCAAGGCCCAAGGTGAGGGGATGGGAACTGAATGTGCAAGCTCCTTCCAGCCAGCAGAGAAGTCCAAGAATAAAAGAAGAATATTTTTAAAACATTCTTTTTTGTCACCCTATTATATACCTGACATAAAATTTTAATGACTGCACATTTTCTGGAATCTGTTTTGTAAGGAAATCCTTAAATAATAATAAAGTTTATAACTTAAAGAAATATTTATTTTATGAATTCAGTGAATCATTTGTATGACCAATTAGCATTTTAAGTATCATGAAACATTTAGTAGAGCCAAAGATATTGCTTTAATAGGTTTTAAAATGTTCAGAGTTTAGTTAGCCGTGTTGGCACATGCCTTTAATCCCAGCCCTCCAGACACAGAGGCCCACAGACCTTTCCAGATCAAGGTCATGCTGGTGTACAAATGCATTCTAGACTAGATAGGGCTATAGAGAGACCTGGTTTAAAAAGATTAAATATTAAAATATTCAGAGTTCCTGAGTTTACAAGCAAAAAATGTTTAGCAGACTTCAATACATCACTAAAATACGCTTATAAATAGGTGTGGGTGCACTTTAATTGAACAGGCCAAAAATATAAATAAAAATAAATATTTTTGACATATAATCAAAATAAATGAGAAAAGAAAATGTGAAGTAGCCACACTTCACTTGGTTAAAAAAATCTTGATACAGGGGTGGGGGTGGAGGATAGGGCAAATATGTGATGGTTAATCCTGGGTGTCAAGTTGACTGGACTAAGGAACAAATAAGAGAAAAAGGGTCTTCTGATTGGACCACCTCAACCCAGATGACCCACCCCAAATGTGGGCCTTACCTTCTGCCGGCAGGCAGTATTTAAAGCCATGGCAGCGGGAGCTGGTCCCTTTTCTCCTGCAGATTGCCTCTCTCATCTGGTGAGTTTGTCTTGCTGCTGTGATCAACCTTTCGGATCCCAGGGGGGTACTGAGACCGGCTGATCTCCTGGAATCCATTCGGGCCTTCACCTGTAGATTGGGACTACTGAGCCATCCAGCCTTGCAGACTGAGCAGTTCCCTGGATTCTCAGCCTTTCCAGTGTGGTGCAGCTACTGTTGGACTCCTTGAACTCTGTCACATGATCAAATCAATAAGTTGTATATAGCTATATATTCATCCTGTTGCTTCTGTTTCTTTAGAGAACCCTGACCAATACAGATTTTGGTACCAGGAGTGGTTCTAGAGAAACAGAATTGAAAGGATGCATTTCTTTAGTGGGCTTTGTCATCTCTGGAGCTAGCTCTCCAACCCAATGAAGCCTAGAGTTACTGAAGGCTTTCCTGGTGGCATGAAGAGGAATGATAATACTTGGTACAGACTATTTGATGTAATAATGAAGATAGATGCATTTGACTCACCTAAATCGCCTCTTGTGAGAAGCAAGGAATTTATTGACTCTATGTATAAAACGTTCGAGAAATTGCAGAAAAATACGGAAAATAATGATGTTGCCTTGTTGCTCCTAGCATGTCTGGATAAAGTGATAGAGGAAAATAAGGAGCTCAGTGATAAAAATGACCAGCTCCGGATTCAAAAAAACAGTTTAAAGGTTTCCAAGTGTGCTCTGGAAGAGAATCTTCTCTCCAGCAGCCAAAGAGCTAAAGCAGAAGAAAATCAAGCTGGAGCCCTTATTATACGTTTCTCTGAATTACAATGCAAATTTAATTCCCAGCCATGAAGAGTGTCAGCAGTTAAAGTGAGAACACTGGTGGAGAAAGTGTGGAACCATGAAACTTGGGATGGAGAGTTGGGGGAGAACCATGTTGATGAGGATTTTGAACCCTCAGATTCTGAGGGATTTTCTTTATCTGAGGAATTAATCTCCCCACCCTCAGCAGAGATTCCACACCCTGCAGATCCCTCCTCCCCACCCTTGCCTGAGGAAGCTAATCCCCCCTCCCAGTGGGAGATAATGTCCCTCAGGGCCCCAAAATTGTTGCCTCTAGAACTATAACTAGATTGAAGTCTAAGCAAACCCCTCAAGGTGAGATAGAAAGTGTGGTCCACGAGGAGGTATGCTACACCACTAAAGAAATTTATGAGGTTGCCAATTCATTCCGGCAGAAGCCTAAGGAATATGTGTGGGAATGGATTTTAAGGGTGTGGGATAATGGTGGAAGGAATATAAAATTAGATCATACTGAGTGGAGATTCTAGGTTTAACATGGAAGCTCGAGCAGTTAGAAAAGGTGTTAAAAGTTTATTTGAATGGTTGGCTGATGTATTTATTAAAACATGGCCTACTAACAGCGAGTTAGAGATGCCTGATATTACTTGGCTTAGTATTGATGAAGGGATTGTGAGGGTCAGGCAGAGGGGCATGCTCGAACGGATTCGAAGTGTAAAACCACATTCTCCACAATATGAGGACCCAGAGGNATATGATTGTTTACTTAAGGGATGCTAAAAACTCCACCAGAAAAATCCTAGAAACGATTAACAGTTTCAGCAAAGTGGCAGAATACAAAATTAATCTTTAAAAATCAATGGTCTTTCTTTACACCAAGAACAAACAACTGGAGAAAGAATTCAAAGAGAAGTTCCCACTCACAGTAGCCTCAATAACAATAAAATACCTAGGAACAAACCTAACCAAAGACACCAAAGATCTCTACAACAAAAACTTTAAACCTTTAAAGAAAGAAATTGAAGAAGACATCAGAAGATGGAAAAACCTCCCATGATCATGGATTGGGAAAATTTACTTGTAAAAATGTCCATTCTACCGAAACTCTTATATACATTTAATGCAATCCCAATCAAAATCCCCAAGAGCTTCTTCTCAGGATTGGAAAATAAAGTTCTTAAATTCATTTGGAAAAACAAAACACCCTGAATTGCCAAAACAACCCTGAGTGAAAAGAGCTACACAGGGGTGATCTCTATACCAGACTTCAAACTATATTACAGGGCTATAGTCATAAAAACAGCCTGGTACTGGCATAAAATCAGACCTGTTTACCAACGGAACAAAACCGAAGATCCAAATCTGAGTACATACAATTTCAGCCATTTTATATATGACAAGGGTGCCAAGAAGCCCCAATGAAGAAAGACAGCATCTTCAGCCATTGGTGTTGGCAAAACTGGATCACCACTTGTAGAAGAATGAAATTAAACCCCTACCTCTCACCCTGTAAAAAAGTGAACTCTAGATGGATCAAAGACCTCAACTTGACACCCCAAACTCTGAAGGTGATAGAAGAAATAGTTGGCAGCAGACTACAAGACATAGGCATAGGAAAACACTTCCTAAATCAGACAGCAGCTGCGCAAGAATTAAGGTCAACAGTTGACAAGTGGGACCTGATTAAACTCAAAAGCTTCTGTACATCAAAATAAACAATCAAGGACCCAATGTCTGCCAGGCTCTGGCCCCTCCTACCATGCTCTGACCTTGCCCACTGAGACTCAGGATTTACATGAAATGGGTTTTAGAAAGCATCACTGGTGACAAGCCAGGCCGAGAATTCATCCTGCAGTGCGCTACGTGCACCACCAGAGGGTTGTCTTCTCCTTTTGCTAATTTACAAGTTTGTCTTCCAGAAATCAAGGGAAGAACTGCTTTTAGGTAAACCATAGAAAATTCCCTTTTAAAAACGAACAGAAGGCCGGATGTGGTGGCACATGCCTTTAATCCCGGAACTTGGGAAGCAGAGGCAGGAGGATCTCTGTGAGTTCAAGGCCAACCTGGTCTACAGAGAGAGTTGCAGGCCAACTGGGGCTACAGGGAGAACCTGTCTCAAAAACACCAAAAAAAAAAAAGAAAAAAGAAAAGGAATATGCAGGATAGCATTAAAAGGCCAAACTATCAGAGACAGAATGGACAGGATCAGAAAAGAAATTCTCCATGCCATATCATAGTTATAACACTAAACACATAGACTAAACAAAGGGACTGAAGAGTCAAGTCCCTGATAAAGGCAGAGCCGTCACCCTAATGGCTTGATTATTCAATGGAAAAGTTAAAAAATAGATTTATTATTTTTATTCTATTTTATTTATGGAACCTTTTAAGGCCAAAGCCTTGGAAAGATTCTTTCTTTTCTTTTCTTTACAACTGCCAAAATTGACTGTTACACTTCACAAAACTTGAAGGAGAAGTATAAAGTTTTCATTGCACAGACTAAAGGAATACATGAGCACTAAGCCTGCTCTACAAAAGATACTGCAAGGAATACTAGGAACAGAATAAAAAGGGATAAACTTGCACATGTCACTGGAGCAAATGTCAAAAGTCTTCATGAAAAAATCCTAAGAAAGCAACAACAAATTCACAAACAACAGGAGTTTATATACATTATCTGTTATAATTATGAATATTCACAATCACAGTTCCTTGCAATAGAAGGATACGGACTAGGAGATAGATTGTATTAGGAAACATGATCCATCCTTGATTGGATTAGGAAACACGAACCATCCTCCTGCTCCCTCAAAGAAAACTGTGATGTCATCAAATATAGGTACCACCTCAGGATAGAGATGGAGAAAACTACTCCAACATGGAGCTAGGAAACAAGAAGGAAAATCTAGTCAAATAACACAGAAAAATAGATTTGAAACTGGATTTAGAAGAAGAGAAAAACAATATCACTTCATCCTCATTAAAGGAACAATTGATCAAGAGGACACTAAAATTCTAAATATGTACACACCAAAGAGAGATTTACTCAGTTTTATCAAATTAATGCTACTAGATGAAAAAAGCACAGATTCACACGAACACATTAATAGTGAGAAAATTCAACATGACACCACTAGCATCATATACAGGTCATATGGATGAAAAAATGAATAGAGAAACATTGGTGCTTGTGGGTTGTCATCTAATATATATATATATATAGTCTGGTGGTCCTTTAATCACACATGGCCACAATCCACACGATGCTCTTCCCTCACAGTTTCAGGCTCACAGTTTGACAAGGCTACAAGCTTCAAAGTTGTCTCCTGCCAGCAGGCTAACCGTTCATAGGCTGAGCTTTTGGCAAGGAGGTGGGAGGAAACTGTGAGAAATCACATGAGGAGAAATGAAACGGACTCAAAGAGGGTCTGAGAGAAAAGTGACTCAGTTTTATTCATGCTAGCAATGTGCTTATGTATTAAAGCTACTGAGCTCTGGGCAAGAAAGTGGGGGGCAGAAAGGTGTGAATGAGGGGAAGGGAACTGTTGGCCATCTTGGCTCCTACCAGGGGCTGCAGAGCTCCTGTTTGTGCAACCAGTAATCAAGAGGTATGACATTTTGCTCAATACCTCAAAGGAAGCATCAGGGTCTGGAACTTTGCAGAGATACGTGAGGCATTATGTACTGCAATATCCTGACCTCACGGAGCATCAGATAACTCACAGAGGTAAATTTAATGGTCATGAAGATATAATATATCTTATGGAAGTTCCCGGGTCAGAACTTGAAGGTCCTACCTTCAGCCAGACAGAGTTTCATTCATACAGGAGTTTTGTGGATCCATGAAGCAAATGCATGAAACAGACCTCTACAGAACGTTACACTCAAACACAGAAAGCCACATATTCTTCTCAGCAGCAGATGAAACCTTCTCCAAAATAGGCCTCCAGATTAGAAGCAAAGCAATTCTCAACAAATTGAGGAATAATGGTGAATTAGTGGACATTCTGTGCATTGACAAGTATAGAGGAAAAAAATTAATTCCAATCACAATAGCCACACCAAAAGTAAAATACTAAGAATGAGCCTAAGAAAGGCAATGAAACAAGTCTACACTGATAACATTAAGACTCTGAAGAAACAAATTAAAGAACATATCAGGAGATAAAACGACTTTCTAATACCAAAAACTAGAAGAATTAATCTTTTACAAATGACAGTCCTAACAAAAGGAATCTACAGCCATGAATGCTTAAATTTAATGTATTTATTTTATGCCCTTCTTGTGCATTCTCTCTCTCTCTCTTTCTCTCTCTCTCTCTCTCTCTCTCTCTCTCTCTCTCTCTCTCTCTCCCTCTCTCTCTCCTTTTCCTGAATAATGATAGGAACACAAATATACACAAGAATTCTGGGACTTGAGAGATGGATCAATTGTTAAGAAAACTGGCTGCTTTTTCAGAAGACCAGTGTCCAGGTCCCATTCCCAGCATGCAAAAGGAAGTTAGCAAGCATCTATAACATCACTTCCAGGAGATCTGATGCCCTCTTCTCATGTTCACAGACATTGCATGATATGGAATCACCTACCTACTCAAAGGCAATACACTCATAGAAATAATAATAATAATAATAAATAATAATTGTAATAATGATACAGTAATTATGTGGAAATAACTGAAAAATATAAAGGAATTCAGCATCTCCGTGAGTCAATATTAATGGATCCAATCACCATAGACTAAGTGTCTACAATATTGAAATCAAAGTTTTCTTCCTTTTACTTTGTGTTGTTTCATGGCACTTGAAAAGCCAGGAAGGATACCAGGGCCAAATCAACTGTTAATCATCTAAATTTAGTAAAAAGAAACAAAAAATACCACTGCTGATGAATGGTTTTGGTGCCCAATCATGATGGCCTGTCCAACATACAGTCGTGCCAATCTGACTGAAGCCTCAAATGAGTCTAAGAGACAACGTTTTAAACGGGAGGCTCCCCGGATATCTGTGAGTTCAAGGCCTGCGTGTTCTACAGAGTGAGTTCCAGGACAACCAGAGATACAGGGAGACCATGTCTCAAAAAGACTAAATAAATAAATAAATAAATAAATAAATAAATAAATAAATAGGAGGCTCCCAGAGCAATGCTCCCTTGCACTTTGTTCCCCCTGGCTCAGCACTTGCTGTCCTTCACAATCTGGATGTCTTTTTGGGTTTTTATCCAGATCATGAAGAGATGGCATTCAGTTTTGTGTGAATCCATCAGTGCCACATGTCAGGTGGCTGAGGTCAGTTTGGAGAATCTGTCCTGTGTTCCCAGAAGAGCTGTGTCCATGGCAAGGAGGGCAGTCAAGGTAGGGTTACAACCCACAGGTGCATGACCATGTTGGTAGTGAATTGGTGTGGCCTCAGGTGGCTTCTGGACCAGGAGTCTCTAAAATCCTTTATAAATCAGAAAACATGAGTTTAGTTTACAAATTAATCCTTCAAATTATCCTACAAAAAGCTCCAATTCTAGGAGTTCACATTTTTCTAAATAATACACTTAGGTCTACTAGTATATCATGTACTATTCCACTGCAATATACAAATACTAAATATAATGTTTAAGCTAGTTATTATATTATTTTTTGTTTTTATTGAGCTTCTGTGCAACAGTTTTTATTCAAATTTAGAACTCCTCAACCATCCATGCTTCAGCCCCCTGGAACTCATGCATTCTGCCATACAGGTTAATTCCTATGTAGTCAGACATTTGTACCCAAATATCCTTGGGTGCAAGCTCATCCATTGGAGTACAGGGAAGCTATCTTGAGATCATAAAAAGTTCTATTTTCCATCAACCAGCTGTAATCTGTTTCTAATAGTACCAAGGTGAAGGTCAGCTCACTCCTCTTTTCCTTGGCTCCACTCTGAGTCCTGTGTGAATGAGTTGGCAAGGGTGTTGTGCTCAACATTACCATTACCTCTGTTTCACATTTGCAAGCTTCTATTGAATATTGTGGATTTCATCCAATATGTCTTAATAATACTTAGGGCCCCTGATGTATCTCCATTCCCCATAGCTCATCCACAGGACTTCATGCATTTTGTCATATTCATTAGGGCTCATTGAGTCCAGTTTCTGAATCAAGATGTCCCTTGGTGTGAGTTCCTCCACTGGAGACTGCTTACTCTAGGTGGAGTCACTCTCTTAAAGAGAATCCACTCTGACTTACCCAGTAGTGATCAGCTGTCAATTATTTCTCGCCCAAGTTGGGGTCTCCTGCCCATTTTCCCAGTTCTATGCTGGGTTTTGTCTGATTGATATTGCATAGGTCTTGTCCATGCTGACACCACTGTTGAAAGTTTACACAAGGGAGTTTCCAGGAGGCATATGTTCATTCACCTCTTCCCCAGGTTGTTACAATCTTTCTGCCCCCTATTCTGCAATGGTCCCTGAGTCCTAGGTGGGTGAAGATCAATATAGGAGTGCTGCCTAGGAAATCACCATCTGCAGTTTCTTATACTCTACATTGGGGCCAGTTGGGGCCCTTGTCTTCATCCCACTCTGTTGCATGAGGAAGCTTCACTGATGGGAGCTGAGAGATACATTCATATTCTATTTCATCCTTGTTCCACTATGTTCCATGACCATTAGATATACACATTCCACTCTAGATGTGTCACTTAAGGTTGGGCATCTCACAGACACTTATTTTTTGGCTGTGACCAATTGTGGAACATTGTAATATTCTCCATCTGTGACAAAAGAAGCTTTGGAGAGTGGGGACTGGCATAGTTTTCTCATCCATATTTAATGTACTCTAAGAAATTTCATTTGTCTGGGGAAGATATGGGATTAGGATATTCTCTAAGGTCTCTAACCTTTCCAGCAATGTGCATCTGGCTGTTTACAGTACCACATATCAGTTCCTTCCCATTGAAAAGCCTTTAAGACCAATTAATAAGCTGTTGATTATGGCCAAATAAAAATGCCACTACTTTCTGGTGTGGTGGTTAATGCCTTTAATCCCAGCACATAGAAGGCAGAGGCAGGCAGGCCTCTTTGAGTTTAAGGCCACCTGGTTCTTTGTAGTGAGTTCCAGGACAGTTGGGACTACAGGGAGTCTTTATCTCAAATAGACCCCAAGGATGCCAGTACTTCCCAAAATTGTTTGCTATACCAGACACTGTGATGGTAACTAGGATTTAATGATGGGGTTGGACCATTGCTTTCTTCCATTATCAGCTTTCATGTATGAGATCTAGTCTTCAGGGGATGGCTTTAGGTCACCTCCAGCTGCATTGCTATTAAATTTTGTGTCCTAGGTATGTCCTGCAATCAGCAATAGGGTCTTACCTCCAACTTTTGTGGGGATAACCAAGGGCTGTGGCAATAGCCTGTGTAATATGTGGAGTCTCTTAGGTTACACTGACCAACAACTCAAAGGAAGGTTTGTCTTGTCTGTCATTCTGCTCTTTGTTATATGGCCTTCATCTACACCCATGCCCTCATGTACAAATATTATATGTGTAATTTTTAGCAGGCTTTTGAAATAACACTTTTCTCACACCAGTTAAGCATTATTTATCTCTCCCTTCTTTCTCTGTCTAACCATTCCTCCCCTCTCTCCCTAGTTAAATTATCCCATTAAATTGCCTTCTTGATAGTGCCTGTCTCCTATGTTCCCACTCTCTTGAACTCCTTCTTCCCATTGAAACCATCATTCATTTGTCAGTTGTGGAACACTAAAGTTGCTTCCGTTTCTGAATTATGGTGAAAGAAGAGCAGCAAACAGGGATGTACAAGTATCTCTGCACTAGAATGAGCCCTTTAGATATATGCCAAGAAGCATAGTAAAGAATCTTATGGTAGATTCATTGTTAATTTTTAAACAGGGATGTACAATTACCTCTGCACTAGGATACATGAGCAACCGATGTCCACTTTAGAAATTACTTCCCTGCACCTATATGTTATTAGGTACTGCCTATGTATTCTTCTGACTGTTTCAGAGTTTCAGCTTTTCCAATGAGTTCTTTGATCCATTTGAAGTGGAATTTAGGCCAGAGTGATACACAAAGATCTAATTTCATTCTTCTACAGATAGAGACCCAGTGTTGTCAACATCATTTGTTGAAGATGCCATCTTTCCTCCAGTGTGTGTTCTTGGCAACTTCTTCAAATAAAAGTTGGTTGATATTGCATTCACTCATTGGTGGGGCTTCAACTATATTCCTTTGATCCACATGTCTCTCTTTGTGCTGGTACCATGTTGTTTTATGATTATAACTCCTTAATATAATTTGAGACCCAGTAAGGAAATACCCCAAACTATTCTTTGGCCTCACGTTCTCTAGTTATCCAGGGTCATTTGTGATTCCCTATGAACGTTTAAGGTTTTATTTTCTAATTCTGAGAAGAATGTCATGGGCATTTTGATTGGCATGGCATTGAATCTATTGATTGTTTTTGGTAGGATGATCATTTTCACATAATTAATTCTACCAATCATTAAAAATAGGAGATATTTTCATTCTCTGGGGCCTTCCTCAATCTCTTTCTTCAAAGATTTAATTTTCTCATTAGAGAGATCTTTAGTGTCTTTGGTCTGGTTTATTCCTAGATACTTTATTAACAGGAGGGTTTCCATGAACCCTTTCTCCAATTGTTTGTAATTGGTAATTAGAAAGGCTAATGATTTTTGTAAATTTATTTTGTAACCTAGGACATTTTGTAATCTAGGACTTTTTAAAAGTTTTGGTACCTCTTATATGTGTTGTCATACCATCTACAAATAGGAGTGATTTGAAATATTTTTCCAATTAAAACTCCTTTATTTTTGTTATATTGTATTTTTGCACTAGCTAGACTTTGAAGCATTTTATTAAAAAAGAGTCGCAATAGTAAATAGCCTTGTCTTGTTCCTGATTTTAAAAGGAATGCTTAAAGTTTTGCTCCTCTTATAATGGTGGTGTGTGTGGGTTGGTTGAATATAACAATTATGTTGATGTATTTTCACTACATTCCAATTCCCTCTAGGACTTTTAATAGAAATGCATGTTGTATTTTGTCAAAGGTCTTTTCTGAATATATTGGCATGACCACGTGACTTTTAAGTCCATTAACATGCTTTATTACATTTACTACTTTATATATATTGAACCCATCCCTGCTTTTCTGGAATACAGCTGACTTGATCATGGTGGATGAAATTTTTCCTATGTGCCTCTATGTGGCTTTCAAGTGTTCTGTTGAGAATTTTTACATCTAGAGTCTTGAAGCTTTCGTTTTTGTTGTTTCTTTACATGGTTTTGATATTAGAGAAACATTATCTTCATAGAAGTAATTTCTCCCCCTGTTTCCATCTCTTTTTAATAATGTAAGTTCTATTGGTTGTAGATCTCTTACAAATGTCTGGTAGAATTCTGCCGTGAATCTATTTAGGTCTTGGATTATTTTAGTTAGAAGTTTTGGTTACTATGCAGTGTTTTTATGTGTGGTATGGGTCTCTTTAAGCTGTTGATATCTTGATGGCTTATATTTATTGGTTTCAAAGAATTTAGAAATTCATCCATTTCTTTTAGGTTTTCAAATTAATAGCCTATGGCTTTTAAAGAATCCACTTACTATGTTCTGTATTCTTTTGGTGAATGTCTTACAAGCTCTTGGGACCTTGTTAATATGAACTTAGAGCAATGGTGTCAACATTCACAAGATCCATGCAAACTCAGACAAAATCCAGTATAGAACTAAGGAAATGGGAAGGAGGACACAGCTTATAGATGAACTATTGGCAGCTGATCCCAGTGAGTGAGGCAGACTTGATCAGTTGATCTTCCTTAGGGGAGTGAAACTAGACAGTGGATGAACTCACATGGAGGGACATCTGGATAAACGATCTACATACAACAGGCCTGAACATTTAAGAAAAACGTGCATGAAGTCCCGTGGTGGGTATGGGTGTGGCACAGATGTGCTTAAGGGGACTAAATATGCTTAGGCTGTATTGTATGAAATCAACAAAAATTCAATACAATGTATGGAAATATTCTTAAAATCATTAAAATGTTTATTTTCATATACACATATACATACAAAACATTTTTGTCTTTTTGAGACAGAGTCTGCCTATAGCCCCAGCTTTTATGGAACTCACTATGTAGAGCAGACTAGCTTTGAACTCACAGTGATCTGCCTGCTTCTGCCTCCTATGTGCTAAATCCACTTTCCAGGATACTTCCTATTATGACTTGAAGTTTTACAAAAGGCAATTATCATTTTTAAAATATTAACTGTGTCTGAAATGACCCGTGACCTGCCTGTGTGCCTCTTCCCATGTTCCAAGGCCTGGCACCACTGTCAACAAACATATTGTCCTGTCTTTCTCCAGCTTCTCTGCAGTCCCAGGAAGGATGATCTTCCCACAGTCATCTTTGAGCTCTAGACTGTAACAAGAATGAAAAATGTCCTGACTGATCAAGTTAAAGCTTCTTGATTTAACTGTAAATATCTGGCAAGTTGCTAATTCTAATACGAACATAACAATGAGGGAGACAGATGTAGTAAACACATTTTGGGATCATCGTCATGGGAGCTGCAGAACAGGAAGGCAGTCAATTGTAAAGCTCAAATATGTAAATTATTGTCCACACTGACAGTGAGGGACTGAATTCAGCATCTTTCTGTGAATTTGGGCAGTGTTTCATTGGTTCTGTCTCTCTATATAATGTACAAAGCCTACAGCTGTTGAAGATTATGCACAGGTGACTAGTGTGAAGGCATGCATAGGTACACAGTGAACAGGACCACAATCTCCTTGTGGCTTGATGGACTGAGTATGGGGGGCTTCGCCTCTCAAATTAAGATATTTTAGGGAAAGTGATGCCCTAGAATTAGTATGACTTCTTACCTCGCCAGTTTCATGACACTTCAACAAATGTCTATCTTTAGAATTCCTAGCTGGGTGTGGTGGTGCATGCCTTTAATCCCAGAACTTGGGAGGCAGAGGCAGGCTGATCTTTGTGAATCCAATGCCAGCCTGGTCTACAGAGTGAGTTCCAAGACAGATAGGGTACAGGGGGACCCTGTCTCAAAAAGCCAAAAAAACAAAAAACCCTCCTGATGCAATCTTCTGACATATTGCAAATGTTCATACAGAGTTTTTGGTGGCAAACGCTTGGGACCAAATCTCTGACATGATGTCCCTCCCTGGGGTCTTGGTATCCAAAGATGAGGATGAAATCATGGCACCTGAGGCTAGAAGAGATAGTCTGCAGGTATGTTTTCAATCTTGTTTTTGTCTCCTGTATTTTAGACCCCAGGTGATGAATGCAGGAAGAAACAGAGTCCAGGATTCCTCTAGGGGAGTGGAGCCCCCAGGATAGAAAGCAATCATGAAATATAAGTGGCCTCTTCATTTGTGGAAATTAATAAAATATGCTTGTACCCTATGTACTTATCGGCATATCACTTTCTTTTCCATGTCTTCTCAAGCTCAGCTTCCTGGATATGAACCTCCCTCTGATATTTTTCTTTTTGTTCCAGAATGTTTATCTCCTCTTCTGCAGACAGAGGGATCCCAGGTGCTTTTGGAGTTTGAGAAATGAGAATGGAGGTTCACAGAATGATATGCTTGTGCTACTTTTTCCACAACGGAGTTCCCTGAAGAATGACAGTATTGAGGAACGTATTCATTGGCAGTGAGTACTTACTTTTTCACTGATTTCTTTCATGTTCGAACATGTCTGGTACATAAAAACTGAGGATGAGTATACCAGCTTTTGTTCTTCTGTCTTGATCATCTCAGTCATAGCTAGAATCTTCTAAAAGTTTATTTTCCTTTGTTGCATTGTTCTTGCATTCAGTATCTTCTGCGAATATTGAGTTTTCTTGCTAAGCAGCCTCCAGATACAGTGCTGGAAGCTCTGTGAGATAGTGCATTCTACCTAGCACCTTCATAGATGGTTCCTACTTCCCATAGTTGTAACTGCTTTTAGTGCAGTAATGTGATATATACACAAACCAAAATACTGGCACAAATTCACAGATATGAGGAGATAGCACTCTGTCCCTTCAGAAGATTGGCAAGATTTCCCCACTACCATGAAAGTCCTAATTTCTTCACAGGCTGTCAACTGATCTTTGTGCATCTCCAGCCAGAGCAGACTCTGGTTTTATATTTGTCAAATTCATACATGTGTACAATGTGCTATGAGCTTGTCTTTCCTTTTATCCTGTCTTACCCGCTCCCACAGCTGTTGACTCTGTTCTACCTCCCCTGCATTCCCTATTCTACTCATTATTTTGTATGTGCAATCTTTTCATAGGGACGTTTACTTCTTTCTGTAAATGAAAGGTATATCATCATTTTATGTCAATGGTGTCCCATATATGTGAAGCTTAAATCTGTGGCAGGAACCAGAGATCTGAAAAGAGATATTAATGATTTCTGTTTGACACTGCTACCCTTGAATATGCACTTCTGTAGCAAAGTTTTAGCCAAAAAATGGATGACAGAGTAATTTGGGGATTTCTAACAGACAAGTTTTATTCCTGACTAAGGAGGGATAAAACAGAATCTATTAGTCTTATGTCCTTTTGTACACAAGAGTGCCAGGAATTGTTTTGGTAGCTGCCAACATTTCCAAAAAGGATCATGTGCTACAACTTGGACGATTTATAATTACCTGGCAGGGAAGAAACCATGATCAAGAAGGTGGTTTTCCCAGGGTGAGGCTCATCCATTGCACTTGGTATTTCAAATTGGAGAACATACAGCATCATTACAGAACAGTTCTCCAATTTGAAATACCATATTTGACTTTGAATACACCAGGGGCAAGTGTGAGCTTAGAGGGAAAAAGCAGGTGCAATGGGTTCTGATTTCTTTTTTTTTATTAATTTTATTTACTTTGTATGTGTATGAATGTAATGTCTGCATGTAGGTTTGTGCACCCGTGTCGTGCAATGCCGCGGAGGTCAGAAGAAGGTCTCGGATTCCCCTGGAACTGGAGTTCTCCTGGAATTGGAGTTACAGACGGTTCTTAGCCGCCATGTGGGTGCTGGGGATCGAACCTGGGTCCTCTGTAAGAGCAGTCGGTGCTCTTAATCACTAGGCTATCTCTCTAGCCCCGGGTTCTGATTTCTTATATGGACTGGAAGCCAGCAAGACCCAGACACTCTTGTCCCCATTCCCAACAGACCTGAGGTTACAAGCATTTGTGGGGAATGCTGACAGGTTATGTGAATTGTAGGAACCAAACTGTGGTCCCCATGATTGCAGAGCATGTGCTCTTAGAAACCAAGTCTCCTCTTTAGCCATCAATGAAGTTTTGATTTTGATTACTGTGATGGCTTAGGGTGTTGAAAATTTAATTGTCTTTTTTGAGTTTTCCTTCATTGTTTATGAAAACTTGTAGCAGAAGTCTTTCAAAAGAAAAAGAAATCTGATTGATAAATAGAAAAATGGTATAGGCATGACTCAAAAGAAGTAAAAAGGGTAACAATTTTATGAAAAGCATTCAGGATCATTTTTCAAATATTTATGGCATATTTGTATTTCTGCTTTGAGAACCTTGCGTTAATTCATTGCTCATTGCTTCACTGAAATATTTTGATCTTGCTATTTAATTCTTTGACTGATTCATATATATATATATATATATATATATGTTTTTTATCTCCAATGAGATGGATATTTGGTGATAGATACAACTCTCTCTCTCTCTCTCTCTCTCTCTCTCTTTTTCTCTCTGTCTTTCTCTCTGTCTCTTTCTCCAGGCTGTGTCTTAACTCTCTTCATTGATATGTTGGGAGAAAATAATATTCCTGTCACTGATCTAGCCTATTCTTACTATTATCTTCTGAAATATGGGTCTCTTTTACAGAAATTCTTTGCCTATATCTTAAAGCATTTTCCTTTTCAGGCTAAGGCAGGGGATCTAGTATCAATCTTTTACATGTGAATGTGAAGTTTCACCTGCAACTTCTGTTGTATGCTTTTCCACCTTTGTTAAATGTTCCACAACTGCCACTGAATGACTTATTTCTAGGTCTTCTATTCTATTACATTCATCTGTCCATCCATTCTTGTGACAGTTTTCTGATATGTTTCTTCATATAACTCTATTCATAAGTTTTAATCAGGTATTTTTATACATTCCAGAGTTCCAATTTCCCTGCTTATCTTTTTGTTATTAACGGCTTCATGTACTTGATGTATTTCGTGTATTCATGTGAGTGTATTCTTCTATTTATATCAAAAATAGCATCATGAGTTAATAGTAATAACAGAGATTATCATCATATTTTTCTAGATGGTCTTCTGTAAGATCTGTGATCTTCAAAAAATCACATCTCTGCATTTCCTTTTTGAATCTTTTTATGCTTCTTCATATTCTTTAAACATCAATGATTATCAATTCTAATATCTCATTTGCTCATTGTTTGGGAAGGATTAAATACCAACATATATGTTTTATATTTATATATGTTTCATCATATATATATATATATACATATATATGTATATATATATATATATATATATGTGTGTGTGTGTGTGTGTGTGTGTGTGTGTTACTTCTAAAACATTTCTGTCAGGTGAGACTTTAAATTCCCTTTAATTTGGGGGCTGGAGAGATGGCCTAGTGGTTAAGAGCTCCGACTGCTCTTGCAGAGGACTTGCAGAGGACACAGGTTCGATCCCCAGCACCCACATGGTGGCTGAAAACCGTCCTTAACTCCAGTTCCAGGGGAATCCGACACCCTCTTCTGACCTCCGCGGCATTGCACGACACGGGTGCACAAACCTACATGCAGACAGTACATTCATACATATACGAAAATAAATAAAATTAAAAAAATATTTAAAAAATTCCCTTTAATTTTATAGTCACTCTATCTCATGGGCTGTCTACTAGAGGTTTTATTTTTCTGGCAGTCATATTTTCTTGATGTATATCCTTTAGTTTGTTTGGTTTTGGATTGTCTTTAGAGGCAGGGTCACCCTGTAGTCACAGGTGGTCTGGAACTTGATACATAGACTAGGCAGATAGTGATCATACAATGACACCCTGTATTGGCCTCTGGAGTGTTGGGACTGATGGGATGTGCCACCACACCCCTAGTCTTTATTTTTCATGAAACAACTTTTTAGTTACATTTTGTATGTCTTCAATAAAATTATCTTTTTTATGCAATAAAATTATCTTTATTTCATGAGAGTTTTTCTGTCTGTGATTTAAAAAATGCCTGTTCTTCTCATGAGGCAGAGGGAAGTGGACCTCTCTGAGTTCAAGACCAGCCTGGTCTACCTAGTTAGTTGCAGATAAGCTGGGGATACAGGGAAAGACTGTATCAAAAAGAAAAAAAAAAAGAAAAAGACATTGCATGGTAATTCAAACAGAAATCAGTTTACATGTATATTATTTCTATTCACTTTGCATTTGCAATGTTTTTTATGTGTAACTGTCTAGATTAGTGCAATTGGAAAGTTGTGTAGACATATAGGGACAAAGTCATTGGCAATGGGGAATGTGTGAGTCAAATTTCCTTATTGATTTTCCTTCATATTCTGACTGATTGAATGCTTTGCTCCAACACATGCTCTCACTTTGCTGCACTGTGCTTCCACAGCCTCTAAAACAAGAAAGTCACCATCAGTGTAATTTTTCCAAAACCATCCATGTGTATGTTTGTTTTCTAAGGCATTCTGCTACAGTTCTTGAAAGCTGACTAACAATGGCACAAGGTTCGAAGTCTTCAAGTAGCCCCTGGTAAGGGTTTCAAAGATGTTAGGCTTTATACCTCAACACTAAGCAATAAGTGAATGCTAGAAATACATGTTTTCTTTAGTAACACTTCTTGATCAAGTTATGCTGACTGCTCTACTGTCATGTAGTTTGAATAACACTGACTTTAATATTTCTAAGCTGTTTATAAGATGATGGTATTTAATTGCAAATATCTTGTAATTTTGCAATTACTTTCTTTGTCATGTTTCCTCAAACATATATAAGTGCATTAGTAAGCAGAAAATAATTTTTTAAGAGCTACTAGACTTTTTCATATTTAGTATTTTATTGAGTTTTTGTGCATTGCATATACTACAACTTAATAAGAATGTAAACCCCATCGCTCCTCACCACCAGATTTCAGGTGTTCTCTCACCTATGTTAAGACCTACCCAATCAACCATTTCTCTGCTACTGTATCCTTGTACAAGTTCATCTACTGGAGTCTAGTCAGTTTATCTAGTGCCACTCCCCTAAGGAAGTTCTACTCCCCCTCACCCAGTAGTGATAATTTGCTGATTGTTCCTTGACTAATGCTGGGGCCTGCTGCCCATTTCCCCAGCTCTATGATAGGGTTTTGTTTAACTGAGTCAGCCTGGGTCTTGTGCATGCTGTGAGCATAGCTGCAAGTTCAAATTAATACATTTCATACTTACCTGGCCAGAGAGATACCATGATCAACAAGGTCATATTTCCAGGGTGAGGCTCATCCATTGCACTTGGGATGTGCTGACCCCTGTGATTTCCCCAAATTAGGGAAACTCGACTGCATAATTTGTGGTAGTGGGGACTGTGTTCATGCTCTCCTCTCAAAAAAAAATTAATACATTTCCAGTAGTAGCAAAACATGAAAAAAATGCATTGTACTGATTTTCATATTAAATCTGGATTTCTATCACCTTCTCAAAGGACAAATTATGTATAATGAAAATGTATTTTTAAATGTAATCATTAATGCAACTGCTTTGTATATTTCTAATTTTGCCTTGAGTTATAATTATTGAAAACGTTTAATTTTCTACATAGGTGTATTTCATTTAGCCACTTGTGTACACATGTGTAAGTATGTGTGTGTAAACATACTTTGTCATATCCATTCTGCAGTAACTTTCTATTACACTGTCTCCCCTGCTGTCCTCATAGTGGACTAGAGGGGCCTCTGCCATTTTCATGTCATCATGTTTACATTCTATCATTCTATGACAAAAGTTCAGTACTTGGTTTCCTTGTGGTCCATTTCCTAGGTTCATGACTAGTTCTTTCTCCATCCTCCTATAGACAGATGGTCCAGTAGATCACAAAAGCTTAGTACTGAATATTCAGGATCTCTATATAGTGAGTCTCTTTCCCTCCAGTTTCTTTCCCCAAGAAACATAGCTCCATCTTCCATTACTTCTACTTTGACTTTTTAGATAACATCCCCTGCAGTTTACTACAGCCACTGTAGCAATGGACATTCATATATTCACATTACCATACAATATCTAGGAGTATTTGTTATGTTTCTTATATTTTCTTCCCACAAATGGAAGATAACAGTACTATAAAATTTTTAGCCTTTGAGATGTTAGGGTCTGAGAATCCACACCAGACACACTGAAGGATGGAAAACCAACACTTTATTTCAACTAAAAGTGAACCAGTATGCTGGGGTGTGAGGAAAAAGGCCCCGACCCCGATAACTTGGCTCACAGATCTTTTATACAGGGCCTAGGGGAATCTTAATGGGGTTTGGGTAACTTCTAGCCTTATTGGATAGTAACAGGGTTACAGCTCATGGTTAGGTCACCCTACCTGCCCCTACATATGAACAGTTATCTTTAGACACAATCCTGAGACTGGAACAAGGAAATGAGCCCACCTGCAATCACAGACCAACAGTTACCTTTAACAAGTTTAGCTTAGCTGTTCTTGAGGCCTCAGGCAACTGTTCTGGTCTGCAAAAGTTCAGTTCTGGATAAAACTTGAGCAATTGTCCATTTCCCCTGGGGTGGTCATGTTCCTGTGAGTGCTTTAAATGGTGGCTCTACTAGAAAAGGGAGTCAGTGTTGCCCGGATATACAGAGATATAAATTAAGCCATAAAAAATTTTAGTGTGGTATCTCTGTACTCTAGAAAGGAAGAAAATACCATAATGTAGCAGGCATAGAAAATATTTCCTGTTTGTATTTCTGAAGAAGAAGAATTGATGGTGAAAGATTTGGCAGGTATGTTGTCGGAAAACAGCTAGCTTTTTCATCCATGGATTTCAAGTGTTGGTCTGATTATATAGATGATAAAATATAATTGATCTTTATTGGAGTTGGACTGGACAAAAATCTCATTCATAAGACACCTGTCTTCAGATGAAAATCCTTATCATTTCCCAAATATGTCATGTTCTCATGCCATCAATTTTGGGATGATGTTTTCAGGATAAAAATTTTTGGAGAAAAGTACATTCAGTATGAAGTAGTCCTCATATTATGTTTAAGGTTTATCATATTTTCAGACTTTTTTTCCATTGATCACTGTGTTATCTTTTCAGTGTGCCAGCCCTTGATTACCAACTGCTTCTGGCTTTGGATCTTGCCATCAGGGAGATCAACTGGAACCCCCATCTTTTACCCAATATTTCTCTGATATTTGAGGTCGGCTTTCAAAAGGATTTTTATGGGATACTTTTGTCTGAGATGATCATTGAGTTTATGAAAACTGGCAAGGTTATTCCTAATTACAACTGCAAAGTACAGGTATTAGCTTTAGCAGTACTTACAGGACCAACTTGGTTATCATCCTCCAGAACTGCGAGCCTCTTCACTCTCATCAACAGTCCACAGGTGAGGTTGGGTGAGAAGGGGGAAAGGAAAACAGGTTTCATTTGGTGCTTATGAATCATGAGAGTAGATTTGCTTAATTCCTAGACAAGCTCTACAGTTCAAGGGCAAATACTGAATGATTTTATGATGCAGTTACCTTTCCTTGTAAGAAATAGAGAAGAGGGACCACGATTATAAAAAGTTATGGCGAACACATTGCCATGTTTGTAATTTTCTAAAATGTTTCACAAATTGTACTGATTCACTTCACATGGATAAATGTTCCTCTTTGCCATTCCAGCTGGTGCTTAACAAACTTCAAGTCTTAGACTATGATTCCCTGCTGTTCTCTTAATCAAGCTGCTGCCTGTATTCTGTATCTTTTAGCTTGCCTTTGGACCTTTCCATTCTATCCTGAGTGACCATGAACTGTTTCCCAATCTGTATCAGATAGCTCCCAAGGACACATCTCTGGTCCCTGCTATGGTCTCCTTGATGGTCCATTTCAACTGGAACTGGGTGGGGCTGGTTGTCTCAGATGATGAACAAGGTGTTCAATTTCTCTTAGACTTGAGAAGAGAGATGAAAGAAAACAGAGTCTGCTTAGCCTTTGTGAGCATGATTCCTCTAAACCTACAGTTATATATGATGCGAGCACAAATATATTATAAACAAATCATGACATCGTCAGCAAATGTTGTTGTCATTTATGGTGACATGAACTCTACTCTAGGTCAAAGCTATAGCTGGTGGAAATATTTAGGCATAAGGAGAATCTGGTTCACTACCTCACAATGGGATGATATAAATCAGAGAGATTTCAACGTTGACTCATTCCTTGGGACATTCACATTTTCACATCGCCATGGTGAAATTTCTGGTTTTAAAAATTTTATCAAGACTTTGAGACTTTCTGAATACTCTGAAGACATTAGTCTGGCTAAATTGGGATGGATAGGTTTTAACTGTTCAGCTTCATCTAGCAACTTCAAGAGAATGATGGATTGGTCATCCAACATCTCATTTGAATGGTTAATGGGGCACAATTATAGCATGGCCATGAGTGAAGAAAGTTACAATATATACAATGCTGTGTATGCTGTGGCCCACTCCCTCCATGAGATGCTCCTATACCATATAGATATGCAGA
>VZQC01012408.1:755972-775962 GCA_009823505.1 Rhizomys pruinosus | reverse complement strand
AGTTCTACTCCCCCTCACCCAGTAGTGATAATTTGCTGAATGTTCCTTGACTAATGCTGGGGCCTGCTGCCCATTTCCCCATCTCTATGATGGGATTTTGTTTAACTGAGTCAGCCTGGGTCTTGTGCATGCTGTCAGCATGGCTGCAAGTTCAAATTAATAAATTTCATACTTACCTGGCCAGAGAGATACCATGATCAACAAGGTCATATTTCCAGGGTGAGGCTCATCCATTGCACTTGGGATGTGCTGACCCCTGTGATTTCCCCAAATTAGGGAAACTCGACTGCATAATTTGTGGTAGTGGGGACTGTGTTCATGCTCTCCTCTCAAAAAAAAATTAATACATTTCCAGTAGTAGCAAAACATGAAAAAAATGCATTGTACAGATTTTCATATTAAATCTGGATTTCTATCACCTTCTCAAAGGACAAATTATATATAATGAAAATGTATTTTTAAATGTAATCATTAATGCAACTGCTTTGTATATTTCTAATTTTGCCTTGAATTATAATTATTGAAAACGTTTAATTTTCTACATAGGTGTATTTCATTTAGCCACTTGTGTACACATGTGTAAGTATGTGTGTGTAAACATACTTTGTCATATCCATTCTGCAGTAACTTTCTATTACACTGTCTCCCCTGCTGTCCTCATAGTGGACTAGAGGGGCCTCTGCCATTTTCATGTCATCATGTTTACATTCTATCATTCTATGACAAAAGTTCAGTACTTGGTTTCCTTGTGGTCCATTTCCTAGGTTCATGACTAGTTCTTTCTCCATCCTCCTATAGACAGATGGTCCAGTAGATCACAAAAGCTTAGTACTGAATATTCAGGATCTCTATATAGTGAGTCTCTTTCCCTCCAGTTTCTTTCCCCAAGAAACATAGCTCCATCTTCCATTACTTCAACTTTGACTTTTTAGATAACATCCCCTGCAGTTTACTACAGCCACTGTAGCAATGGAAATTCATATATTCACATTACCATACAATATCTAGGAGTATTTGTTATGTTTCTTATATTTTCTTCCCACAAATGGAAGATAACAGTACTATAAAATTTTTAGCCTTTGAGATGTTAGGGTCTGAGAATCCACACCAGACACACTGAAGGATGGAAAACCAACACTTTATTTCAACTAAAAGTGAACCAGTATGCTGGGGTGTGAGGAAAAAGGCCCCGACCCCGATAACTTGGCTCACAGATCTTTTATACAGGGCCTAGGGGAATCTTAATGGGGTTTGGGTAACTTCTAGCCTTATTGGATAGTAACAGGGTTACAGCTCATGGTTAGGTCACCCCACCTGCCCCTACATATGAACAGTTATCTTTAGACACAATCCTGAGACTGGAACAAGGAAATGAGCCCACCTGCAATCACAGACCAACAGTTACCTTTAACAAGTTTAGCTTAGCTGTTCTTGAGGCCTCAGGCAACTGTTCTGGTCTGCAAAAGTTCAGTTCTGGATAAAACTTGAGCAATTGTCCATTTCCCCTGGGGTGGTCATGTTCCTGTGAGTGCTTTAAATGGTGGCTCTACTAGAAAAGGGAGTCAGTGTTGCCCGGATATACAGAGATATAAATTAAGCCATAAAAAATTTTAGTGTGGTATCTCTGTACTCTAGAAAGGAAGAAAATACCATAATGTAGCAGGCATAGAAAATATTTCCTGTTTGTATTTCTGAAGAAGAAGAATTGATGGTGAAAGATTTGGCAGGTATGTTGTCGGAAAACAGCTAGCTTTTTCATCCATGGATTTCAAGTGTTGGTCTGATTATATAGATGATAAAATATAATTGATCTTTATTGGAGTTGGACTGGACAAAAATCTCATTCATAAGACACCTGTCTTCAGATGAAAATCCTTATCATTTCCCAAATATGTCATGTTCTCATGCCATCAATTTTGGGATGATGTTTTCAGGATAAAAATTTTTGGAGAAAAGTACATTCAGTATGAAGTAGTCCTCATATTATGTTTAAAGTTTATCATATTTTCAGACTTTTTTTCCATTGATCACTGTGTTATCTTTTCAGTGTGCCAGCCCTTGATTACCAACTGCTTCTGGCTTTGGGTCTTGCCATCAGGGAGATCAACTTGAACCCCCATCTTTTACCCAATATTTCTCTGATATTTGAGGTCGGCTTTCAAAAGGATTTTTATGGGATACTTTTGTCTGAGATGATCATTGAGTTTATGAAAACTGGCAAGGTTATTCCTAATTACAACTGCAAAGTACAGGTATTAGCTTTAGCAGTACTTACAGGACCAACTTGGTTATCATCCTCCAGAACTGCGAGCCTCTTCACTCTCATCAACAGTCCACAGGTGAGGTTGGGTGAGAAGGGGGAAAGGAAAACAGGTTTCATTTGGTGCTTATGAATCATGAGAGTAGATTTGCTTAATTCCTAGACAAGCTCTACAGTTCAAGGGCAAATACTGAATGATTTTATGATGCAGTTACCTTTCCTTGTAAGAAATAGAGAAGAGGGACCACGATTATAAAAAGTTATGGCGAACACATTGCCATGTTTGTAATTTTCTAAAATGTTTCACAAATTGTACTGATTCACTTCACATGGATAAATGTTCCTCTTTGCCATTCCAGCTGGTGCTTAACAAACTTCAAGTCTTAGACTATGATTCCCTGCTGTTCTCTTAATCAAGCTGCTGCCTGTATTCTGTATCTTTTAGCTTGCCTTTGGACCTTTCCATTCTATCCTGAGTGACCATGAACTGTTTCCCAATCTGTATCAGATAGCTCCCAAGGACACATCTCTGGTCCCTGCTATGGTCTCCTTGATGGTCCATTTCAACTGGAACTGGGTGGGGCTGGTTGTCTCAGATGATGAACAAGGTGTTCAATTTCTCTTAGACTTGAGAAGAGAGATGAAAGAAAACAGAGTCTGCTTAGCCTTTGTGAGCATGATTCCTCTAAACCTACAGTTATATACGATGCGAGCACAAATATATTATAAACAAATCATGACATCGTCAGCAAATGTTGTTGTCATTTATGGTGACATGAACTCTACTCTAGGTCAAAGCTATAGCTGGTGGAAATATTTAGGCATAAGGAGAATCTGGTTCACTACCTCACAATGGGATGATATAAATCAGAGAGATTTCAACGTTGACTCATTCCTTGGGACATTCACATTTTCACATCGCCATGGTGAAATTTCTGGTTTTAAAAATTTTATCAAGACTTTGAGACTTTCTGAATACTCTGAAGACATTAGTCTGGCTAAATTGGCATGGATAGGTTTTAACTGTTCAGCTTCATCTAGCAACTTCAAGAGAATGGTGGATTGGTCATCCAACATCTCATTTGAATGGTTAATGGGGCACAATTATAGCATGGCCATGAGTGAAGAAAGTTACAATATATACAATGCTGTGTATGCTGTGGCCCACTCCCTCCACGAGATGCTCCTATACCATATAGATATGCAGATAGTAGATGGGGAAGAACTGTACTTTAAACCCTGGCAGGTAACATTTCTCCCATTGCATGCTATGCATGGTCACCAAGTTGACATTCCTCAGGGTTCCAAAATAATTAAATCAAATGTTATATGAAATGTTCTTACAAATGTAACATTCTCATACTTTGCAAAGTGTGGCAGAAAAGTCTATATACATGGATACATATTGTCAACAAGCAGGATGACAGTGCAATGTAATTTAGACATAATGGAGAAGGAAAAATGACCTTTGTTGAAAGAACTGAACATTGCCAGGCAATGACCTTTAATCCCAGCACTCGGGAGGCAGAGCAGGTGGATCTCTGTGAGTTCAAGGCTAGCCTGGTCTACAATAGCTAGCTCCTGACCAGCTGGGACTAATGGGAGACCCTGTCTCAAAAAGACCAGAAAGAAAAAAAAAGAACAGAACATCATGGCCTCTGTGATTCTGTTAAATCTGAAAACAGATAACCCATTATTTTGATCAGGAAACACTTAAGTGATTAAAGAACACTACTTGTTCTTTAAATCTTTAGAATCTATCTATCTATGTATCTATCTACTTATCTATCTGGATTTCATATAATGGTTAGTTTACATAAATGATATTCAAGAACTTTAGGGATTGAAGATTTCCATTTGTTGTTTGTTACTTTAAAAACACAAGAAGTAGGAAATATTAATGGACGTGTAAACCACTATAGTGGTTATTTAATTCGTTGGTATGAATTTGTTTGAGCAGTGTCTCTCAAGGCAAACTATTTTAGAATGACAGTGACACTTATAATAATCAATGTTTATTAATATCTTTTTCTACAAAGAATTAACTCTTTGAGGAAGAGATTAAAGAAAATGATGTGGATTAAGAATTTCAGGTATTCTGTTAAAAGTGGGAACATTCATCGATTAAATTAAACCTGTCTTTCAGCTGTTACCTTTTCTGAAGAAGATCCAATTTACTAATCCTGCTGGAGATACAGTGAATATGAATCAGAAAGAAAAATCTCATGCAGAGTATGACATTTTCAACATTCAGTGTTTCCCACAAGGTTTGGGAATTAAAGTGAAAATAGGAGAATTTTCTCCACATTTTCCACCTGGTGAACAATTATATTTATCACAAGACATGATAGATTGGGCTACAGGAAACAGAGAGGTAGGTTGGACTTAATCAGAATTATTTACACTAGAAATAAGTCATCAAAATCCTCTGATGGACTTTGAGTTTCCTCACAGGTCAGTGAAGTACCATATATGGTTATTTAAATGCACACCATCCACTTTACAAGATTTCAATCCTTTTCTCTCAAAAGAAAGAAACATGCTTTCAACTACTGATTGAAACCACTGATTCTAATTTTAAATATATATCACATTACACAACTTACCAAATGGTCTGTGAACAATGAATTCATGTAGAATATATACAAAATATACAGGAATATACAAAATATTTGCGAATGTCTTTTTGTGTAAATTCCCCAGAGTCCTGATAGGAAAGAAAGAGTTAAATAGCAATGTGTTGCCAGCATATTTGCATTTCTTCAGATCATGCCCTCAGTATGCAGTGTGTCTTGCGGTCCTGGCTCCAGGAAATCCCCTCAGGAGGGAAAGGCATCCTGCTGCTTTCACTGCACCCCTTGCCCAGAGAATGAGATTTCCAACCAGACATGTAAGTGTTTGACTGTACATGAAATTCCTCAGATTGCTTCATTTCTCCCACCCACAGTGGGCCCTAAAAGAGGTCTTCAAGAAAACTACAGAGATAGAAACTTTTCCTTTATTAGCTGGGCTTGGTGCTCACACACCTTTAGTCCCAGGGAGGCAGATCTCTATGAGTTCAAAGCCATCCTGTTCTACATAGTGAGTTCTAGGGCAGCTGGGGCTAATGGAAACCCTGTCTCAACCTCAGAAACACACACACACACACAAAGAGAGAGAGAGAGAGAGAGAGAGAGAGAGAGAGAGAGAGAGAGAGAGACCCATTTCTGTTATTAAATTACCATGTAATTGATATAATACTAATGAGCCTTGAAATAATGAAATCCTTTGTCTTGAACTTCGCTCTTTCTCTCATTATTCTAAAACCATGGAAGATATTATTACTTCCAGTACACTGCTTTTGACAATGAATGTATTGAAAATTGTAAGTTGATCAGAGAAATTAGGACAGTATTGACATGTACAGACAAATCCTATTTGACACTACATATAGATCAGGCTCAACATGAGAGTCTTACATACACTTTCTTCCCCTCCTCATATTGTTAGGGCCCAGGCGGCCCCATCAGAACACAAATTTGTCAGGTACCTGCTTTTCCTGAAGTTTCTTTAGAAAAAAAATACCAATTGTGAAGCTGGCTTAGAAAGGAAGTCCAAATTATAACAGATACATTGGGGTAGGCTCCCTCACTAGAGGCAGGTAGGAAAGCAACCAAGAAATTCGATACAGGAGATTTTAAAGGCAAAGATGACATCCTGGTAGGATTTAGGTTAGTTATTAGTAATTACTGGTGTTCCTTTTTTCCTCTTAGATGGCTAACCTTAAGGTCCCATTCTTCTGATGTTATATCAGACAGCAGAGGAGATGATCCTCTCTTCCTGGTATCCCTGTTGACTCATTCCTGTCTTGTTGACTCTCTTCTTCTTTCCTGCTACCCCATAGTTGGCCTATTTTAATTGTCTTCCCATTTACATTGTGCTTCTGCAACCTTAATGCAAAATGACACTACTTCCAAGCAATCCTTAGCAGAAAATGGAGTTTTTCTCTAAATAAATGGAATTGCTCTAAATGGCCTGCTAGTTCTCTTCAAAATGAAGGCTGTGCTGTGTAGTGTTAATTCTTTGCTCAGGTCTGAAGTTAAGTAAGATTAATTTACTTAATAAACATGATTAGAGGAGGCCTATTTGCACATTTCTAATTTTCTGTGAATTGAAAACCATGGGGCATGAATTTGGGACCAACAGGCATCACCTGACAATGGAGTAGCTATGTGATCTTGATTCTATAAGAACTGAGAGTAATAGTTAAAGCTATGGCACACTCCTTTAATCCCAGAACTCGGGAGGCAGAGGCAGGTAGATCTCTGTCAGTTCAAGACCAGCCTAGTCTACATAGTGAGTTCCAGGACAGTTGGGGCTTTAGGGAGATGCTATCCCAAAAAGAATAAAAAAATATTCTCAAGGCTACAGTAAACCACATAGTTTGGACTCTATCCCTTCCTGTCTATATTTTAATTTGGAATATGCTATATATTACAAACAATCAGTGTAATTTTTTTGTCTTTTTGAGACAGGGTCTCCCTAAATGGAGATTAAAGGTAATTCCAAAGAAACTGTAGAACATTTTGAAGATGTCTATCTTCAATAGCAAGTCATATTATCTCAGAAATACTTTTGTATGGTACTTCATGCATACAAATAAATTGGAAAGCTAAGCCTAGTGTGGTGGTATAAGCTTTTAATCCCAGCACTTTGAAGGCAGAGGCAGGTGGATCTCTGTAAATTCAAGGCCAGCCTGGGATTAAAAGAGGACTCTATTTCAGCTGATATTTTTCAAAAGACCAAAAAAAAAAATTGTGGGGCTGAAGAGCGCCTAGCGGTTAAGAGCGCTGAATGGCTCTGCAGAGGACCAGACCCAGTTCGCCCAGCACGCACATGGCTGGGAAGATCCCAACTTTAATAATCCAGTTCCAGGGGATCTGATGCCCTTTCTGACCTCCACAGCAGTTCACGACACGGGTGCACAAAATCAAACAAGTAAAAAAAAAAACATCCAGTACACATAAAAATAAATAAAAATATATGTTAAAACATATTGAAAGCTTTAAACATAATATCATATACCATTCTAGCCAATACATGTTGTCCTAATACAATTTTTTTCAAGGGAAAGAGGACCCTTAGATTTCTTTTGTAATCACTGAGCTATCACTCTTTCACAGAATATTATCCTCATTATAGAGCATTGCAGGAGAGTAGAAAGGCAACTGATATTTACCCATTCTTGCAAGATAATAAAGATATCATGACTATGAAACATAGCTAAATATAAGAAAAAAAGCATTTGTTACTCCATCCACTAAGGTATTGGGCATGACAAATTGGGGATCTCTCCCATAGTGTAAATGCGCTTCATTGCTATCCACATCAACAGAGGGGCAAATTTTAGTAAGCATGCCTCACAGATATCTGAGTAGTTCTGACAGTGAAAGACATGCTAACTGCACTGAAGATGCTCTCCTTTCTGTGTCAGATGTAGACCAGTGTGTAAAGTGTCCAGATGACCAATATGCCAACACAGAGCAAAACCACTGCATCCATAAAGTTGTGGTTTATCTGACTTCTGAAGATCCCTTTGGGATGGCTCTGGTCTGCATGGCCCTGTGCTTCTCTGCATTCACAGCTCTAGTTTTGGGGATTTTTGTGAAGCACAGAGACACTCCCATTGTGAAGGCGAATAACCGCACTCTCAGCTACATCCTGCTCCTCTCCCTCACCTTCTGTTTTCTCTGCTCCTTGCTCTTCATTGGCCATCCCAACACAGCCACCTGCATCCTGCAGCAGATCACATTTGGAGTTGCATTCACAATGGCTGTTTCCACTGTCTTGGCCAAAACTATTACTGTGATTCTGGCCTTCAAGATCACTGGTCTAGGAAGAAGGATGAGGCATTTGCTGCTGTCAGGGGCACCTAATTACATCATTCCCATCTGCATCCTGGTCCAGCTTATTCTCTGTGGAGTCTGGATGGGAACTTCTCCTCCCTTTATTGACAAAGATGTACAATCTGAGCATGGCCACATCACCCTTGTGTGTAACAAAGGTTCTGTTACCCTCTTTTACTGTGTCCTGGGATACTTGGGTTCCCTGGCCTTAGGAACCTTCACTGTGGCTTTCATGGCCAGAAACCTGCCAGACAGATTCAATGAAGCCAAGTTCCTGACATTCAGCATGCTGGTGTTCTGTAGCGTATGGGTCACCTTCCTCCCTGTCTACCACAGCACCAAGGGGAAAGCCATGGTAGCTCTGGAGGTCTTCTCCATCTTGGCCTCCAGTGCTGGGCTCCTGGGCTGCATCTTTGTACCTAAATGTTTCATTATTTTGTTAAGACCTGACAGAAATACTTTTCAAAATTTCAGGGTGACCATACATGATACCAGTATGATTTCTTAAGTCCTACTTGATGCCTATACAAATATGGAATCCCTGAAGAAAACAGTGTACCATTCTAGCCTACCAGCACTGTATAATATGAGGTCCTACACCAAGTGTTTTTGCATGTCTTTGTAATTATGTCAGAACCAAGAGAATTTTAGGAAATATCTTCCTAACTTTACCTTTGGTTTCCATTCTTTTCTGACTTTGAGTAGAAAATTCATCTCTGTGTATTTTTGTGTGTATTTATAAAATTAAATTTTATCCTCTTAATATTTTTCTTTTACAGTCAACATTTATTTATATAAATTACTAACTAGTTTTCTAGATGTTCATATAATTTTCTCTGGATGTCTGGATAGGTAGTGGAATATAAGAAGACTGCACCCGACCTGGTGAAGTCATTAAGAAAAACTATCCCAAGTCATAAAAGTGAAGTAAAGCACCAAAAACTCAAAAGGGGTTAATGAGAAACCTGAACATTTAAGACATAACAACTGAGGGTGATTTGGAAGAAAATGAGCAAAACATTAGCTACACAGCTCCTTGCTGGTTTTAGCACCCAGAAGACTCATTCTAAGGTAAATCAGTTGGCCCTATTGAGAAGTAACTGGCTGTTTGACCCACAGGGTAGTCCCAGGACACTCACGAGCTTCCAAAGGAGATGCACATTTGGGGGAAAATTTTTTCTCTTCCTATATCTCATCAATGGAAAAGAATACAATGTTGTCACATTGAGCCTCAGATGGCAGGGGTTGGGCAACACCTTGAAACACTGCTCTATAAAAACTGTGGTATTCCAAGCACTCTGGAGGAAGAGGTAGGTGGATCTTTGTGAGTTCATGCTCCAGGCCAGCTGGGATTAAAAAATGGAGGCCCTGTCTCAAAAAAGACAAAAACAAAACAGAACATAACCAAAAAAAACCAAAAGAAACAAACAACTACAAAAAAAATCCTTGAGATATAATGAAGACTTAAGAATGGAAACAATTGCAGGACAAGGAGCCTGATAGAAAAACAGGCCATAATGGGAGGGAGCTGTGCAGAGCTGGAGGGTCAGATGCAAACAAAATAAATATTTCAGCTACAGACACCTGGAGTCTTGAAGCAAATAGTGGAGCACACAGGGAAAGGTAAAGCTGCCCTCAGTTGGGGTTAATAGCCCTACTCCACTGTGAACCCTGGTGCCTGACAGTCTTCAGCCCAAGGTCACAGGATTAATCAAGCTGTGCAACCTCCTGTGTCACCTTCACTATTGTACATCATCAAAAGTCTGAAGATCCATGATGTGCACAGTTGCATCTTTCCAGATGAGGGATGGATAGATGAGAGGTCTTCAAAGTATAAAGGTCCATCCTGCACCTGTGCAGATCTAGTCTTCTTCCTGGCCAGCATGCCATCATCTGTAAAGAAAGCAGCAGCTGGAACATTAGCTATACCTAAGGAGTATGATCTAGAGTTTAGGGGAAAATGAGAGAACTTGATCACTCAACAGACTGCAGAGTAAACTGGTCTCTGGTACACAAAGAAGGGAAGATTCAATATGAAACTTTAGATTCATGTTTCAGGAGGCCTCAGGAATTTGTCAAATACATGGACAACAAAAACATACAGGAGAGACAAGAGTAAACAACTTAACTGACATCCCTCTCAATAAAACCAGATATTCTCCAATTTTTGTTCTTTTAATGCACTTTGTATGAAACTTTCATGGGTTTCATGTAATTTATTCATATATAGATCACTTCCCTTACCTGCACCACCCATAGCCCACCCAGAAGATTGCATGCATTTTGTCATGTTTGCTAAGGCATATGGAATCAAGTTTATATACCCAGGTGCCCCTCAGTGTGAATTCATCCACTGGAGTCTGCTCACCCAGTTTATCACCACTCCCTTAAAGAAGGTCATCATTTCCTTACCCAGCAGTGATAGCTGCCACTAGTTCCTCAATTTCTCCAGTTCTCTGCCAGTTTTTCTGTGATTGGCTTTGGATCAGTTCTAGGGATGTTATCACCATTGCTTTAAGTACATATTAGCAAGATCCCAGGTGCCTTCAAGTCGTGAATCACCCCTAGCTTTTTCAGCCTTCTCATCAATACTTCTTAAATGGTTTCTGAGAACTGGGAGGGTAATGTTTAATATAGGAGTCCTGGCCATGGGTATACATGCTGCATACTCTTATTCTCTACGCTTTGGCCAACTGTGGTTTAATGTTTTTATCTTCCTCTGTGGTATGAGGAAGCTTCACTGAGAAAAGTTCAGAAATGCATTAGTAGGGACTGGAGAGATGGCCTAGCGGTTAAAAGAGCCGACTGCTCTTGCAGAGGACCCGGGTTCGATCCCCAGCACCCACATGATGGCCGAGAACCGTCCAAAACTCCAGTTCCGGAAGAACTCCAGTTCCAGGGGAGTCTGAGACCTTCTTCTGACCTCCGCGGCATTGCACGACACGGTGCACAAACTTGAATGCAGACAGTACATTCATACACATACAGAAATAAATAAAATTAAAAAAAAAAAAAGAAATGCATTAGTATTCTCTGTACCCCTTGTTCCCTACTTAGGTGTAGTTGTTCCATTATAGATTTGTCTCTCAGGGTTGGGTCTCCCACAGACATTTATACTTTGTGTGTGACCAGTTGTAGAACTCTGCAATAGTCTTCGTTTGTTACAAAGAGTCTTCTTTTGATGAGCGGTGACTGGTATACTTGTCTGCAAATATAAGCATGCATATTTAACATATAGAAAGAAATTATATTTTTCTAGGGATGTGGCAGACACAGGATTTCTGTAGGATCTATGACTGCTCTAGCCAGGGGCACTTGGCTGTGTTTACAGTGCCACACAAAAATTCCCTCCCATTGAGCAGTCTTTAAATCTATTTAGATAGCTACAGATTATCCCTGAGATAAAAGTGCCACTTCCACACAGGTACAGTTTGCTATTCTGGTCATTGTTGAGGTTACTAGACTTTAAATTTGGAATTGGACCACTGAAAAATATTCTCCCTTAGCAGCTTGCATAGTATCTTCCAAAATTGTGAGAGCTAGTCTTCAGGGAGGAGGCTTCCAGGTTAGGCCCAGCATCATTGCTCCAAATCCTGGTTCTGAAGTATGTCTTGTATTCAGGACTAGGGTTTTTTTGTCTTTTTGAGACAGGGTCTCCCTGTAGCCCCAGCTGTCCTAGAAATCACTCTGTAGACCAGGCTGGCCTTGAACTCACAGAAATCCACTTGTTGCTGCCACAATGCCTGGCCAGGAGTAGGTTCTTACTTTCAATTTCAGGCTGGTAATTATGGGCTTTGGCAATATCTTGTGTCATTTTGAGAATCCCTTGAACAACTCTGGCCAAAAATTCAAAGGGAGGGCCTGGAGAGATGGCCTAGTGGTTAGGGCGCCGACTGCTCTCGTAGAGGATGTGGGTTCGGTCCTCAGTGCCCACATGTTGGCTTAGAGCTATCTTTAACTCCAGTTCCAGGGGAATCCAATGCCCTCATCTGACCTCCACAGCATTTCATGACAGGGGTGCACAGACCTGAATGCAGACAGTATTCATACACATAAAGAATAAATAAAATTTAAAAAGTTAAAAAAATATAAAAAACCAAAAAGTCAAAGGGAGTGTTCTCCTGTCTCAGAGTCTACTTGTTACATAAGTTTCAGGTATTCGCATGTACTCTGTTTCCAGACACTATATGTCTATTTTTCACTCTACTTTTGATCTAATACATTTATTTTCCATCACTTTTCACACCATTTATGCATGGTTTACCTCTCATGTCTCTTCCCCTGTCCAATCCTCCCTCCTCTGTAAAAGAACCTCCATTTACCATTTTCCCTGTGACAATACCTGTCTCCTATCATACCTCCACTTTGAGCTCCTTCAAGACAATACATGTCTTCTATCATAACTCCTTTTTGACCTCCTTCATGAATACCTGTGACTGATTGTATTAGTCAGGGTTCTCTAAAGAAACAGAAGCAACAGGATGAATATATAGCTATATACAATTTATTGATTTGCTCACGTGACAGAGTTCAAGGAGTCCAACAGTAGCTGCACCACTCTGGAGAGGCTGAGAATCCAGGGAACTGCTCAGTCCACAAGGCTGGATTTCTCAGTAGTCCCAATCTCGTGCTGAAGGCCCAATGGATTCCAGGAGATCTGCTAGTCTCAGTAAACACTGGGATCCGAAGGGTTGATCACAACATCAAGACAAACTCACCAGTGAGAGAGGCAAGTCACAGGGAAAAAGGGACCAGCTCCCTCTGCCATTGCCTTTAATACTGCCTGCTGGCAGAAGGTAACACCCACATTTGGGGTGGGCCATCCGGGTTGAGGTGGTCCAATCCGAAGATCCTTTTTCTCTTATTTTTTCCTTAGTCCAGTCAAGTTAACACCCAGGATTAATCATCACAAGTCCACCCCTTGTCAACTTGACACCCAATAAATAGCCTCTCCTTATGTTATGCTAAAATGTCAATTGCAAACAATGGCAAGGTCATAATTCCACCTAACACATTATAAGTGTCTCATGAGCAATAGCAAAGCATTATATATTAGAATAGGTGGTAATGTCCTTGAGGAACACTTAGCCCTTCAGTAACTAATAACCTACATATGACAACACTTATCAATTATCTCAGTGGAACAATCAAGAGGGAGCAACACAAGTATTGCTTAATATATGTATATATATATATGAACAAGCACATTCTTAACCAAATAGGACAATAGTTAATATCTATTATAATCCACGTTTCTTCAACTGGTCTCATGGCCTCAGCTGATATTTATGACTACCTTCTTCTACTACCCATTCTGTATTTCCTCCACCATCAGCAAGCACCTCTGCAGGTCTTGGCTCTTTCTTGGAGGAGTGACCCATACCTTCATCCCTGAAGGGTCTGGGTCATTTATTGCCCTGCCTCTGTTGGGTTGTTGGAGTTTCCCATTGACCTTAATCATAGGACATGGTAGCACCAGAAGGCGCCCTACAGCATCTCCTGCCTTCCAGACATAATCTTCCTTGCCCCCATGGTGGAGAAAAAGTCAAATTTCCCCCTGGTAGTCTGTATCAATCACTCCTCCTACTACTGTTATTCCTTCCTTAGCCTGTTGGCTTAAGGGCAGTAGAAGCCAAAAGTGGCCAGGGAGAAGTCTTAGCTTCCAGTTCAATGGAACGTTTGCTATATCTCCTGGCAAAAGCACTCCCCCCTTTTGAGCCAAAATTTCTAGACCAGCAGAACACAAGGTCGTGGGTACAGGAAGCAAAAATTTTCCTACTGGGTCACTAGAGGTGATGGTGAGTGGAATCACTTCCACTTCCACCCCTTGATTCCTGGACCCATGAATTCTGGCTGTAGGAGAAACAGTACAATATAGTGGACACTGATTCAAAGCATATACTGCCTGCTGGAGAACCTTGCTCTAGCCCTCCAGGGTATTGATACCTAACTGTAACTGTAACTGTGACTTCAAGAGACTATTCCATCATTCTATCAAGCCAGCTGCTTCTGGCTGGTGGGGAGCATGGTAAGACCAGTGGATACTATGACCATAGGCCCACTGTGGCACTTCTTTGGCTGTGAAGTGAGTTCCTTGGTCAGAAGCGATGCTGTGAGGAATACCATGATGGTGGATAAGACATTCCATAAGTTCCTGGATGGTAGTTTTGGCAGAAGCATTATGTGGAGGAAAGGCAAATCCATAACCAGAATAAGTATCTACTCTGTAAGAACAAAATGCTGTCCCCTCCATGATGGAAGTGGTCCAATTTTGTCAACGTGCAACCAGGTTGCTGGCTCATCACTCCAGGGAATAGCACCATATCAGGGGCTCAATGTTGGTCTCTGCTGTTGGCAAATCTGGCATTCAGCAGCAGCTGTAGCCAGATCAGCCTTGGTGAGTGGAAGTCCATGCTGTCATCGAGCCCATGCATAACCTCCATCTCTGCCACCATGAACACTTTTTTCATGGGCCCATTGAGCAACAACAGGGATAGCTGGAGAAGGCTGACTATCCACAGAATGAGTCATCCGATCTACTTGATTATTAAACTCATCCTCTGCTGAGATCACCTTTTGATGAGCATTTACATGAGACACAATTATCTTTACATCCTTTGACCATTCAGAGAGCTCTATCCACATACTTCTTCCCCACATGTCTTTCTGACCAATTTTCCAGTCGTGTTCCTTCCAAGTCCCTGACCGTCCAGCTAAACCATTGGCTACAGCCTATGAATCAGTACATAATCAAATCTCTGGCCACTTCTCCTTCCAGGCAAAATGCACAACCATGTGCACTGCCCGAAGTTCTGCCCACTGTGAAGACTTTCCTTCAGCAGTGTCCTTTAGGGTTGTTTCAGAAATAGGCTGTAACCCTGCAGCTGTCCACCTCTGGGTGGTGCCTGCATATCATGCAGAACCATCAGTAAACCGGGCCCTAGTCTTCTCTTCCTCAGTCAACTGATCATAGGGCAAACCCCATGAAGCCATAGGTGCATGCTTAAGCACAGGAGGCATTGTAACCGGAGTGGGAACCACAGGCATTTGGACAACTTCTTCATGTAGCTTGCTTGTGCCCTCAGGGCCTGCCTGGGCCCTCTCACGTATGTACCACTTCTATTTGATAATGGATTGTTGCTGCACACATCCTATTTTATGTTCTGGTGGGTCAGATAAGATCCAGCTCGTGATGGGCAGCTCAGGTCGCATGGTGACTTGGTGGCCCATTGTCAAATGTTCAGTTTCCACTAAGGCCCAATAGCAGGCTAAGAGCTGTCTCTCAAAAGGAGAATAGTTGTTTGCAGATGAAGGTAGAGCCTTACTCCAAAATCCCAAGGGCCTCCGCTGTGAATCCTCTATGGGAACCTTCCACAGACCAGAGATGGCATCTCTATCTGCCACTGATACCTCAAGTACCATTGGGTCTGATGGATCATATGGCCCTAGGGGCAGAGCAGCCTGCACTGCAGCCTGGACATTTTGAAGAGCCATTTTCTGTTCCAAGCCCCACTCAAAGTTTGCTGCCTTCCGAGTCACCTGATATATGGGTTGTAGTAACACACCCAGTTGAGGAATGTGCTGCCTCCAGAATTCCAAAAGGCCGACTAAATGTTGTGCTTCTTTCTTGGTGGAGGGAGGGGCCAGTTGCAATAACTTATTCTTTACCTTAGAAGGAATGTCTCTGCATGCTCCACACCACTGAACCCCTAGAAACTTCACTGAGGTACATGGCCCTTGAATTTTAGTTGGATTTATTTCCAATCCTCTCATGCACATATGCTTTACAAACACGTCTAGAATAGCTGCTAACTCCTGTTCACTGGGTCCAATCAGCATAACATCATCAATATAGTGGACCAGAGTGATATTTTGTGGAAGAGTCAGGCAATCAAGATCCCTTCTAACTAAGTTATGGCACAAGGCTGGAGAGTTAACATACCCTTGAGGTAAGATATTAAAGGTATACTGTTGGGCTTGCCAGCTGAAAGCAAATTGCTTATGGTGGTCCTTATGAACTGGTATTGAGAAGAAAGCATTGGCCAGATCAATAGCTGTATACCAGGTACCAGGAGACATATAAATCTGCTCAAGTAAAGACACAACATCTGGTACAGTGGCTGCAATTGGTGTCACTATTTGGTTGAGTTTTCGATAGTCAACTGTCATTCTCCATGATCCATCTGTCTTTTTCACAGGCCACATTGGAGAGTTAAATGGAGATGTGGTAGGAATCACAACCCCTGCATCTTTCAAATCGTTGATGGTGGCACTAATTTCTGCAATCCCTCCGGGGATATGATACTCTTTTTGGTTCACTATTTTCCACAGTAGAGGCAACACCAATGATTTCCATTTGGCCTTTCCAACCATAATAGCCCTCACTCAACAGGTCAGGGAACCAATGTGGGGATTCTGCCAATTTCTAATTTTATCTATCCCAATTATACATTCTGGGACTGGGGAAATAACCACAGGATGAGTTCTGGGAACCACTGGGCCTACTGTGAGTTGGACTTCAGCCAAAACTCCATTTATCACCTGACCTCCATAGGCCCATACTTTATCTGGAGGGCCACAATGCTTTTTAGGATCTTTTGGGATCAGTGTCAACTCAGAACCAGTATCCAATAGGCCTCGACAAAAAGTCTGATTTTTCATTTTCCCCAGTGTATAGTTACCCTACTAAAAGGCCTCAGGTCACTCTGGGGAAGGACAGGAGGAAGGCAAACAGCATAACTCTTTGGTATTGTGACAAGGTCCTTCCTCATTGGAACCCTGCCACCCTTCTTTCAGGGGGTTCTGGGTCTGTGAACTGTCTCAAGTCTGGAAACTGGTTAACTGGACGGGATTCACTACTGCTGAAATCCAACGTTGACTTCCTGTCATTTGTTCTAGTGATTTTCTGCTTATACAGATCAATTAAAAACTTAGTAGGCTTCTTATGTATTTGGTTCCTGGGAACACCATGATTAATCAGCCAGTTCCAAAGATCATTTCAGGACATGCCATTACAGGCATTGTTTTGCCTTTGCCTCCCATTATGAAAACTAGGATAACTACACTCATCTGGCCTTCAGTAATTCAGTGCTGTCACCTGACGCCTACCCTGAGGTTCTGTTAAACCTATTATGTTTACATTTAATTTATGCAAGTGAGCAACAACTTCTCTAGCTGTAAGATCTGGCATAAGAAATAGAGCAAAAACAAAGCTCTTCAAATGTTCTGGTGTCTCTCTCTTATAAACTCAATGAAAGGCATGTCGTCTGGGTCCTCATATTGTGGAGAATGTGGTTTTACACTTCAAATCCACTCCAGCATGCCCATCTGCCTGACCCTCACAATCCCTTCATCAATACTACGCCAAAGAATATCAGGCATCTCTAACTCTCTGTTAGTAGGCCATGTTTTAATAAATACATCAACCAACCATTCAAATAAACTTTTAACACCTTTTTAACCACTCATGCTTCCATGTTAAACCTAGAATCTCTACTCAGTGGGCTCATATAGATAAACTCAGTCTGAACCAATTTTAAATTCCTTCCACCATTATCCCACACCCTTAAAATCCATTCCCACACATACTCCTTAGGCTTCTGCCAGAATGAATCAACAAACTCATTAATTTCTTTAGTGGTGTAGTGCACCTCCTTGTGGACCACACTTTCTATCTCACCTTTAGTGGCTTGCTTGGCCTTCAATCTGGTTATAGGTCTAGGGGCAACAATTGTTGGGCCCTGAGGGACATTAGCTCCTGCTGGGAGGGGGGAGATTAATTTCCTCAGACAAAGGTGGTGAGGAAGGATCTGCAGGGTGTGGATTCTCTGCTGAGGGTGGGAAGATTAATTCCTCAGATAAAGAAAATCCCTCAGAATCCAAGGGTTGAAAATCTTCATCATCGTGGTTCTCCCACACATCTCCATCCAAAATTTCAGGGTTCAACCCTTTCCCCACCAGTGCTCTCACTTTAACTGCTGACACTTTTCATGGCTGGGAATTAAATTTGCATTGTAAATCAGCCAAACATATAATAATGGTTCCACCTTGATTTTCTGCAGCTTTAGCTCTTTGACTGCTGGAGAGAAGTTTCTCTTCCAGAGCACACTTGGAAACTTTTAAACTGTTGTTTGGAATCGGGAGCTGGTCAATTTTATCATTGAGCTCCTTATTTTCCTCTATCACTTTATCCAGAGATGCTAGGATCAACAAGGTAACATCATTATTTTCCTTATTTTTCCGCAATTTCTCAAACGTTTTATATTTAGAGTCGCTAAATTCCTTGCTTCTCACGAGAGGCAAGTTAAGTGAGTCAAATGGATCTATCCTCATAATTACATCAAATAGTCTGCACCAAGGATTATCATTACTCTTCATGCCACCAGGAGAGCCTTCAGTAACTCTAGGCTTCATTGGGTTGGAGAGCTGGCTCCAGAAACTACCAAGCCCACTAAAGAAATTCATCCTTTCAATTCTGTTTCTCTAGAACCACTTCTGGTACCAAAATCTGTATTAGTCAGGGTTCTCTAAAGAAACAGAAGCAACAGGACGAATATATAGCTATATACAATTTGTTGATTTGCTCATGTGACAGAGCTCAAGCAGTCCAACAGTAGCCTCACCGCACCAGAGAGGCTGAGATTCCAGGGAACTGCTCACTCCACAAGGCTGGATGTCTCGGTAGTCCTAGTCTGGTGCTGAAGGCCCAATGGATTCCAGGAGATCTGCCGGTCTCAGTACACACTGGGATCTGAAGGGAAGATCACAGCAGCAAGACAAACTCCCCAGTGAAAGAGAGGTAAACTGCAGGAAAAAAGGGACCAGATCCCTCTACCATGGCCTTTTATAACTGCCTTCCAGCAGAAGGTAACACCAACATTTGGGGTGGACCATCTGGGTTGAGGTAGTCCAATCCAAAGATCATTTTTCTCTTATTTGTTCATCCTTAGTCCAGTCAAGTTGACACCAAGGATTAACCATCACAGGGACTTTCTGAAGAGAACCCCAATCGTCAAGACACTAAAATCTCACAAATATATATGGATAACCTAACCTGAAGCTTTTCAAACTTTAATGGGCAGAAATACTGCCCTACTCCACCTCTGAGGCTAGATTTGAAACGAAAATATTAGTGTACAATACGTCAACACAGATGCATAATTCCCAAAGAAACACTTGCAAATGACTTCACAAAACAAGATCATATATCATCAGCATTCTTCATTAATTCCAGGAAGGCAAAGTGGATCAACAGACAAAAAACAAGAAATGTAAACAACCTGTGATAGGATATACTGTCAAAAATCACAGGCTTGGCCTAGAAAATGAAAGAATGATGAGAAGGTTTCATGTCTATCTGTACCCCCCCTTTTTTTAACCCATGAGTCTCCAGAAGACAGTTGTATTATACATAACTATAGGGTGGAATCAAGGCTCAGATTTCATCAAATTCACCCATGTTGTTTTGGGTAACTATATATGATTAACTTGGGGAGCAAACTTATTTTTTATGTTAAATCATCTTAAAGAGAATGCTACAAGGTGATACTGTACAACAGAGAAACTATAGAGAACATTTGTATGTGCCAATCCCAGAGTTATTGCACTACAAATTTTATGTAAAACAAATGTGGACAACAGCGATTTATACATCCATTTAACTTGGATGCATTACCGTTTTTATCAGAGTCTGTAAACCAATGTTGTTTAATATACACATATTTACTTTTACTAAGTCCTAAAACACCATGTATCCTGTAGACAGTGTCGAGGCAAAACTGGGTGCTTGTTGAACTCACATCAATTAAAAATGCATTAATCGAATATACACCCGTGTCCCTCTCCC
>VZQC01012408.1:714567-734228 GCA_009823505.1 Rhizomys pruinosus | reverse complement strand
AGAAGGACTACGAGGAGACCTTCCCACTCACAATAGCCTCAAAAACAATAAAATACCTAGGAACAAACCTAAACAAAGACACCAAGGATATCAACAACAAAAATTTTAAACCCCTGAAAAAGGAAATTGAGGAAGACATCAGAAGATGGACAAACCTCCCATGCTCATGGATTGGGAAAATAAATATAGTAAAAATGTCCATCCTACCCAAACTAGTGTACATATTTAATGCAATCCCAATCAAAATCCCCAAGAGTTTCTTCACAGGCCTGGAAAAAAAATCCTCAATTTCATTTGGAAAAACAAAAGATCCTGAATAGCCAAAGCAACCCTAATTGAAAAGAGCAATACAGGGGTGATCGCTATACCAGATATCAAACTATACTACAAGGCTATAGTCATAAAAACAGCCTGGTACTGGCACAAAAACAGACCAGTTGACCAATGGAATAAAACTTAAGATCCAAACCTGAGCTCATACAATTTCAGCCACCTCATATTTAACAAGGGGGCCAAGAAGACACAGTATCTTCAGTAAGTGGTGTTGGCAAAACCGGATCACCACTTGTAGAAGAATGAAATTAAACCTCTACCTCTCACCTTGTACAAAAGTCAATTCCAGATGGACCAAAGATGTCACCATGAAAACCCAAACTCTGGAGGTGATAGAGGAGAAACTTGGCAGCAGACTACAAGACATAGGCGTAGGAAAAGGCTTCCTAAATCAGACAGCAGCCGCACAAGAAATAAGATCAACAATTGACAAATGGGACCTCATTAAACTCCAAAGTTTCTGTACATCAAAAGAAACAATAAAGGAAGTGAAGAGACAACCCACAGAGTGGGAGGAAAACTTCACTGCAGATACATCTGACAAAGCATTAATTTCCAGAGTATACAATCTACTCAAAACACAAAGAAGAAAGAAAACAAATGAATCACTCAAAAGATGGAGCAAAGATCTGAATAGAGAGTTCACAGAGGAGGAATTAGAGATGGCCTAGAAACATCTTAAGAAGTGTTCAACATCGCTGATAATTAAGGAAATGCAAATTAAAACCACTTTGAGATATCATCTTACTCCAATAAGACTGTCTAGGATCAGGAATACGAATGATATCAAGTGCTGGAGATGTTGTGGGGAAAAGGGAACACTCATCCATTGCTGGTGGGAATGTGAACTTGTACAGCCACTATGGAAAGCAGTGTGGAGAACCCTTAGAAGACTCAAAATGAGCCTGCCATTTGACCCAGTCAAACCACTCCTGGGTATATACCCACAAGACACATCTTACTGCAAAGATACATGCACAGCTATGTTTATTGCAGCTCTGTTCACAATAGCAAAAAGCTGGAACCAGCCCAGGTGCCCCTCAACCTATGAGTGGATAGAGAAAATATGGTACATGTATACAATGTAGTTCTATGCAGCGTTAAAGAGGGACAACATCATGAAATTTGCAGGTAAATGGATGGAGCTAGAAGATATTTTGTTAAGTGAAATAACACAGTCCCAGAAAAACAAACGACAAATTGTGTCCCTCATATGTGGATGCTAGTAACAATAACCCAGATATAAATATTTCTTGCGGAGAGGGATGCATAGTAAAAGAACAACAACAGAAAGACTGCATCAGAAAATGGACTGAAATGGTGAATTGGGAAGGGGGGAGGGGTAGGAGAGGGACATGGATGTATATTCGATTAATGCATATTTAATTGACATGAGTTCAACAAGTATCCAGTTTTTCCCAGACACTGTCTACAGGATACATTTAATTTTAGGACTTAGTAAAAGTAAATATGTGTATATTAATCAACATTGGTTTACAGGCTCTGATAAGAATGGTAATACATCTGAGTTAAATGGAGATATAAATCGCTGTTTTCCACATTTGTTTTACATAAAATCTGTAGAACAATAACTTTGGAATTGGCACATACAAATGTTCTCTATAATGTCTCTGTTGTACAGTATCACCTTGTAGCATTCTCTTTCTCCTATAAGATGATTTAACATGAAAATTATGTTTGATTCCAAAGTTAATCATATATAGTCACCCAAAACAGCATGGGTGAATTTGATGAAATCTGTGCCTTGATTCCACCCTATAGGTATGTATAATACAACTGTCTTCTGGAGACTCATGGGTTAAAAAAAAGGGGGGGGATACAGATAGACATGAAACCTTTTCGTCAACAACCTTGCAATTCAAATCTTAAAACTAACTATGGGAAAAGATTTGTATGTTCCAACAGATCAAAATGTCACCAACAACGGCTGAGAAAGAAAAGATACAGCTTTGCATTGAGTAGGATGTACCGGAAAGTGCCAACTGAAAGGTTGACCCATCTGAACATTGAAAGGGAGAAAAGCCTCAGATTCCTACAAACATCGAACCCCTCTGTGCATCCTACCTGTAACAACTATTTATAATGAATCCTAATGAAACTTACCTTCTAGGTGCCACAAGTGTTTTAATACTAGAGACTTTCTTGCCTCCCCACCATAGAACAAGGAGAAATATGATGATGATGAGGTCGTTCTCCAACTGTAAATTTGAGACAACTATTATAGAGGTAATCTCTTATAAAACCGGTAAAACTACCTTCTTTAATTGACTAACAGACATAGGAACTGTGAAAAGGATTATTCTCTATTCAGAACAAATATAATGCTAAAGTCCTTAAGCTATGCACTTAAGCAAAATATATCAATACAGGAGCACTGAAATCATCAATGGATTATTCTACCAAGGAGATGTTGGCCAGGGGATCCAAACCCCCACAAAATGTAAAAGCTCCTTGCCTCTAAATTGGGATACCTGCAAGAAGAGAGGTGATAAGTCCATGCTGCCAAAGACATGACATTAACATGGGAAAGATGTATTGAGACCACATATACAAGTGTACGAATGGCCTCTGGAATACCAGAGAGTGTTACCAAAGGCAAATAAACCAATAAAGCAAATATGGGTCTCCTTGAGTCAAACAAGACTCCACCATCGTCAGCACCAGCTACGCCTCACCTGCCTGGAAATACTGTGCAGCAGAGACAGCCATATGCCTGTATATCCCAAATCTAATTGGCTATTGGCTCTCTCCTTGGAGGAATAACCCATGGCTGATGCCACAAGCTTACATCCTCTATAGGTTAGGAGATGTTATAAACCACAGTAAGACTCTGTCATATTTAACAGGAAAAAAATGTAATTCATGGATTATCATACCATCCAAACGTATATGTCTATACCAAAGTAACCTACCATAACGATTAGTGTTGTTTAAATATCTATATATCTAATTACGTGTGCTTCATTAGTAGGATTGAAAGGTTATTCCTGGACAAACTGTCAGCCCATTAAAGGAAACAGCTAGAATTGACCAGAGTCCAAGACAACAGCTCCAGAGAAAGTAGACTGTTTTGCTTCTCATCCACCTGTGCCCCCTTTCTAAGCCTAGGGAACAATCTACAGAAGAGAGGGCATGGTAGAATGTAAGGGTTGTGATTGGGTTGAATGGTGAAACTACAGCAATATAGTCTGGACACTCATTTGATCAACTTATAAGCAACCCCCCCCCCGCTGGATGGTGGAGCTGTGGGGGTTTGGGCACAATAGCCTGCAAATTGTTTTTACATGAGGGATGCTTGTACACGTAAATTATCACGATTTACTAAAAAATAAAAAAATAAAACTGAGAGAAAGATGCAGGACAGTTATGGCAGAATGCATGATCTGGGATGGGGCAGGGTGGGATGGGGGGGAAGGGAAAAGGAAATGTGCCTGAACTGAATTGGAAAATGATGTATGAAATACACAAAGCATCAATAAAAAAATAAATAAAAAAGAAAAAAAAGACTCTGAAGAAACAAATTGAAGAAAATATCAGAAGATAAAAAAGACTTTCTCAAATCAAGAACTAGAAGAATTAATCTTGTGCAAATGACAGTCCTACCAAACAGAATCTACAGCCATGAATGCTTAAATTTAATGCATTTATTTTATGTCTTTATCGTGCATGGTTTCTCTCTCTCTCTCTCTCTCTCTCTCTCTCTCTCTCTCTCACACACACACACAAACACACCCACACACACACTCATGCACACTCACACTCTCTCTTCTTTTCCTGATTAATGAGAGGAAGACAAACATCAACAAGAATTCTGGGACTTGAGAGATGAATCAATTGCTAAGAACGCTGGCTGCTTTTTCAGAGGACCAGAGTTCAGGTCCAGTTCCCAGCATCGAAAATGAAGCCAAGAAGCATCCACAACATCACTTCCAGGAGATCTTATGCCCTCTTCTGACCTACACAGGCATTGCATGACATGGAGGCATCTACCTACTCAAAGGCAATACACTCATACAACTGATAGTAATAATAATAATAATGATAATAATGATAATAATAATAATAATACAGAAACTATCAACTTGATTGAACAAACAACCTGTCACCCCCCACTGGATGGTGGGGCTGTAGGTGTTTGGGCACAACAGCCTGCAGATAGGTTTTGCATGAAGGATGCTTGTACTCATGGATTATCACTTATAGCTAAAAATGAAAAAAAAAAATGAGAGAAAGATGCAGGACAGTTATGGCAGAATGCATGATCTGGGATGGGGTGGGGGTGGGGGGGAGGGAAAGGGAAATAAGCCTGAACTGAATTGGAAAAAATGTATGAAATGCACAAAGCATCAATAAAAATTTAATTTAAAAAAAAATAACTGAAAAATATAAAAGAATTCATCCTCACCATGAGCCAACATTAATGGATCAAAATCACCATAGACTAAATGTCTACAATTTTGAAATCAATGTTTTCTTTCTTTTATTTGGTTTTGTTTCACATCACTTGAAAAACTAGGAAGGATACCAGAGCGAAATCAAATGTTAATCATCCAAATTTATTAAAAAGAAACAAAAAATAACACTGTTGATGAAAGGTTTTGGTGTCCATCAATGACGGTCTGTCCAGCATACAGTCTCACCAATCTGACTGAAGCTTCAAATGAGTCTAAGAGAGAACCTTTTAAAGGGGAGGCTCCCAGAGCAAAGCTCCCTTGCACTTTTAGCCCACTGGCTCAGAACTTTCTCGCCTTCATGATCTGGATGTCTTTTTTGATTTTTACCCAGGTCACAAGGAGATGGCATTCAGTATTGTCTGAGTCCATTAATGCCACAGCTTAGGTGTCTGGGGTCAGTTTGGAGACTCTGCTATGTGTTCCCAGAAGGGCTTTGTCCATGGCAAGGAGGGCAGTCAAGTTAGGGTGACAACCCACAGGTGCATGGCCATGTTGGTAGTGAAGTGGTGTGGCCTCAGCTGGCTTCTGGACCAGGAGTCTCTAAAATTCTTTATAAATCAGAGAACATGAATTTAGTTAACAAATTAACCCTTCAAATTGCCCTACAAAACCTCCAATTCTAGGAGTTCACATTTTTTCTAAATAATACTCTTAGGTCTACTAGTATATCATATACCAATCCACTGCAATATACACATAAAAGATATAATTTTTAAACTGCATTTTATTTTTTTGTGTGTTTATTGAGCTTTTGCACAAGAGTTCTTATTCAAATTTAGAACTCCTCAACCATCCATGCCTCAGCCCCCTGGACATCATGCATTCTGCCATACAAGTTAATTCCTATCTAGTCAGGCATTTATACCTGAATACCTTTGGGTGCAAGCTCATCCACTGGAGTCCAGTGAACCTATCTTGAGATCATAGGAAGGCCTATTCACCATCATCCTGTTGTATTCTGCTTCTAATAGTACCCAGGTGAGGATCAGCCCACTGCCATTTTCCTTGGCTCCACTCTGAGCCCTTGAGTGAATGAGTGGGCATGGGTCTTGTGCTCAAAACCACAATTGCCTTGGGTTCACATGTGCAAGCTTCTATTGAATATTGTGGAGTTCATCCAATGTCTTAATAATACTTAGGGCCCCATCCTGTATCTCCACATCCCATAGCTCATTCACAGGACTTCATGCATTTTGTCATATTCATTACGGTCCAGTGAGTCCAGTTTCTGAATCAAGATGTCCCTTCGTGTGAATTCCTCCACTGGAGACTGCTCAGCCTATGTGGAGTCACTCCCTTAAAGAAGACGAACTCTGACTTACCCAGTAGTGATCAGCTACCAATTATTTCTCACCCAAGTTGGGGTCTCCTGCCCATTTCCCCAGTTCTGTACTTGGTTATGTCTGATTGACTTTGCATGAGTCTTGTGCATGTTGACACCATTGTTGAAAGTTTACACTAGGGAGGTCTCTCAGGAGGATATGTTCACTCACCACTTCACCAGGGTGTTACAATCTTTCTGCTGCCTACTCTGCAATGGTCCCTGAGCCCTAGGTGGGTGAAGATTAACATAGGAGTGCTGCCCATGAACTCACCATTTACAGTCTCTTTTTTTTATCTGCAGTATCTTATACTCTACATTGGGGCCAGTTGTGGTCTTTGTCTTCATCCCACTCTGTTGCATGAGGAAGCTTCACTGATGGGAGCTGAGAGATACATTCATATTCTAGATAATCCTTGTTCCACTAAGTTCCCTGAGCCTTAGATATACACATTCCACTTTAGATGTGTCTCTTAGGGTTGGACATCTCATACACACTTATTCTTGGGCTGTGACCAGTTGTGGAATATTGTAATAGTCTCCATCTGTGACAAAAGAAGCTTCTTTGGTTAGTGGTGACTGGCATATTTGTGTAATCCATATTTAATATAGAGTAAGAAATCATGTTTTTCTAGGGATGATAAGGGATTAGGGTTTTTGCTAAGATCTCTAACCTTTCCAGCAATGTGCATCTGGCTGTTTACACTACTACACATCAGTTCCCTCCCATTGAGAAAGCTTTAAGTCCAATTAATTAGCTGTTGATTATGCCCTCCCCAAATGCCACTGCTGCCAGGTGTGATGGCTAATGCCTTTAATCCCAGCACTTAGAAGGCAGATGCAGGCAGATCTTTCTGTGAGTTTAAGGCCACCTGTGTCTATATAGTGAGTTCCAGGACATTTGAGGCTACAGGGAGATCTTGTCTCAAATAGACCCCAAGCATGCCAGTAATTTCCAATATTGTTTGCTATACCAGACACTGTGGTGGTAAGTAGGATTTAATGGTGAGGTTGGAGCATTGCTTTCCTCCACTATCAGCTTGCATGTATGAGATCTAGTCTTCAGGGGATGGCTTTAGGTCACCTCCAGCTGCATTGCTATTAAGTTCTGTTTCCTAGATATGTCCTGCAGTCAGCAATAGGGTCTTACCTTCAACTTCTGGGGGATAATCAAGATCTGTATCAATAGCCTGTGTAATATATGGAGTCTCTTGGGTTACACTAAGATTTGGGTTACAGGAAGATTTCTCCTGTCTGGCACTCTGCTTTTTGTTATATGGCCTTCAGCTACACACATGCACTCATGTACCCATAGTTATGTGCATTTTTAGCAGGCTTTTGAGTAAACACGTTTCTCACACCAGTAAGCATTATTTATCTCTCCCCTCTTTCTCTGTCCATCCTTCTCCTCTCTTCCTTGTTAAATTTCCCCATTACATTGCCTTCTTTTTTTTATTAATTTTTCTTATTTCTGTATGTGTATGAATGTACTGTCTGCATGCAAGTTTGTGCACCCGTGTCGTGCAACGCCGCGGAGGTCAGAAGTTCTTGGATTCCCTGGAAATGGAGTTCTCCTGGAATTGGAGTTTCAGACGGTTCTCAGCCACCATGTGGGCGCTGGGGATCGAACCCGGGTCCTCCGCAAGAGCGGTCGGCACTCTTAACCGCTAGGCTATCTCTCCAGCCCCTACATTGCCTTCTTGATAGTACCTATCTCCTATGATCCCACTCTCTTGGACTCCTTCTTCCCATTTAAACTGTTGTTCATTCGTCAGTGTGGACCACTAAAGTTGCTTCCATATCTTAGTTATGGGGAAAAAACAGCAGCAAGCATAGATGTACAAGTATCTCTGCACTAGGATGAGACTTTTGGATATATGCTAAGATGTGTTGTAAAGACTCTTTCAGTAGATTCATTTTTTAATTTTTAATGAAAACAACATAATGTGTCCCATAGTGGTTGGAAAAGTTTGCAAACGGACCAGGTGTGAATGAGTCTTCCCCTTTCCCCACATCATCACCAGCATTTAGTGTGATTTCTTATCTTGATCTTAGCCAGCCTGACTGGAGAAAGATAAAGTCTTAGTGTTTCTTATTTGTATTTCCCTAATTACTAAAGATGTTGAACATTTATAACATGTACCTTAGCCATTATTATTCATTCATTTCACAATTTTGTGTTCAGATACATAGCCCAGTTTTAATTGGGTGATTTTTTCTTAATTCTTTATTTTTTTGAGTTCTTTATATACACTGGTCATTAATATTCTCTCAGCTATGTGGGTGGTGAAGATTTTTTCCCACTATGTGACTCTTCACTTCTTTTCTTGTTTCTTTTGGTATACAGAGCTTTTTACTTTAACTAGATCACACTTATCAATTGTTAACATTAATACCTGGGCAACTGATGTGTATTTTAAGAAGTACTTCCCTGCAAGTGTATATTTTTTTAAAAAAATTTTCTGCTTCTATATCTTATAAAGTATCGCCTATATATTCCTCTGACAATTTCAGAGTTTCAGGTTTTCCAATGAGGTCTTTGATCCATTTGAATTTGACTTCTGGCCAGAGAGATACGTAAAGATCTAATTTCATTCTTCTACAGGTAGAGACCCAGTGTTGCCAGCAACATTTGTTCAAGGTGCTGTCTTTCCTCCAGTGTGTGTTCTTGGCACCTTCATGAAATATAAGTTGGTTTAAATTGCACACCCTCGTTGGTCTGACTTCAACCATATTCCTTTGATGCATGTCTCTCTCTTCATGCTGGAGTCATGTTGTTTTTATGATTATAATTCCTTAATATAATTTAAGACCTGGCAGGGAAATACCCCAAACTGTTCTTTGGGCTCATGATCTCTAGTTAACCAGAGTCTTTTTGGATTCCATATGAACTTTTAGGAATTTGTTTTTATAATTCTGAGAAGAATGCTATGAGCATTTTGATTGGCATTGTAATGAATCTATAGATTGCTTTTTTAAAATGATCATTTTCACGTAATTAATTCTACCATTCATTAGGAATGGAAGATCTTCATGAGTTCAAGGCCAGCCTGGTCTACACAGTGAGTTCCAGGACAGCTGTGGCTACAGGGAGACCTTGTCTCAAAAAGACCAATAAATAAATAAATAAATAAATAAATAAATAAATAAATAAATAATCTTCATTTTCTGGGGTCTTCCTCAAACTATTCAAAGGTTTAAATTTCTCACTATAGAGATCTTTAATGTTTTTGGTCTTATTTATTCCTAGATTTATTTATTTATTTATTTATTTATTTATTTATTTATTTATTTAGTCTTTTTGAGATAGGGTCTCTCTATAGCCCCAGTTGGCCTGGAATTCACTATGTAGACCAGTCTAGCCTTGAATTCACAGAGATGCACTTGCCTCTCCCTTCCAAGTGCTGGGATTACAGTCATGCACCACCACACCCGGCTTTATTCCTTTTTTAAACAGTAATGTGAATGGGAGGCTTTCCATGAACTCTTTCTCCAGTTTTTTTTTTTTTTTTTTTTGGTAAAGAGAAAGCCTGATGAAATTGTAAACTGATTTTCTAACCTGTTAACCTTTTCTAGGACATTTTTTATAAAAGTTTTGGTATCTCTTACATATAATATCCTACCATGTACAAATAGGAATGATTTGAGATATTTTTCCAATTAAAACTGCTTTATTGTCTTCATATTGTACTATTGCCCTAAGTAGAGTTGGAAGCAATAGTAGACAGCCTTGTCTTGTTCCTGATTTTAAAAGGAATGCTTCCACTTTTTCTCTTGAATGGATTCTTTCTGTCAAAAAAAAATGAACCTCACAATTGAGTGATGCAGAAATCACAGAATGAGAGAGATTCTGTAATGATACAATGAACAGAGGTTCTGTAATGAGATTATTCACTAATTCAGTCTCAACACCACAAATAGAAGTAAAAAGAAATTTTTAAAAAAGAAGAAATACAAAGGGATAAGAGCTACTTTATAAGTGTTCAATGCTGCCAGGTGTGGTGGCTCATGCTTTTAATCCTAGCACTCCGAGGCAGAGGCAGGTGGATCTTTGTGAGTTCAAGTCTAGCCTGCTCTATAGACTAGGTTGCAGGACAGCTGGGGTTACAGGAGATCCTGTGTCAAAATAAAAAAAAATAGAGTTCAACCACCTTAGCAACTAAGGAAATGCTGGTTTAAATGACCCTAATCTTCCATCTCAATTGAATTAGAGTGGATGCAATTAAGAACATTGACAACAACAAATGCTGGCGCAAATGTACAGATACTGTATGTGTATTGCTTAGTAGGCCTTTGAACTAATACAGTTCCCCCTCTTTTTTCACACCACCTAAACATGATATTCTCTCTCTCTCTCTCTCTCTCTCTCTCTCTCTCTCTCTCTCTCCTCTCTCTCTCTCTCTCCTTCTTTCCCTTCTTCTCTTTCAGTCTCTTTCTCTTTCTGTCTTATCCTCCTTTCTCCCTTCACAGTTAAGGTACCCTGAATCCCCCATCTCCCTCTTGATAATAACTGTATTCTTCATCCCCCCCTCTCAAGCTCCTTTTACCCCTTTACACCCATGCTTCCTTGTAAAATACTCCCTCTTATGTTCCCACGTAAATACCCTGCCCATTTTACCCATTTTATTCTTGGTGAAACCCGTCTCACACTGTCCCTCTTTATGTATATTTAAAGGTAATAATGGGGCTGGAGAGATAGCCTAGCGGTTAAGAGCACCGACGCTCTTGCAGAGGACCCGGGTTCGATCCCCAGCACCCACATGGCGGCTAAGAACCGTCTGTAACTCCAATTCCAGGAGAACTCCAGTTCCAGGGGAATCCAAGACCCTCTTCTGACCTCCGCGGCATTGCATGACACGGGTGCACAGACCTGCATGCAGACAATACATTCATACACATACAAAAATAAATAAATAAATAAAAAATAAAAAAAATAAAAAAAAAGGTAATATGCCATTCACCAGTTATCAAAGAAGCTTCTTTTGCAACAAACTATTAAAGTTTTCCACAACGGATTACACACATTATAAGTGTCTGTGAGATGCCCAAACCTAACTGACACATCTAGAGTGGAACATCTACACCTAAGAAAAACAGTCCTTAGCAGAACAAGTGGTTGAAAGAATCTCCCAACTCTCATCAGTGAAGCTTCCTCATGCAACAGAGAAAAATAAACACCAAAGGCCACAACTGGCCAAAGTGTAGAGAATCAGACAGCAGAGGAACTGTCCCTGGACAAGACTTCTACATTAAACTTTGCCTATACAGGGCTCAGGGACCACTGATGAAGAGGGCACAGAACCATTGTAAGAGCCAGAGGAGTGTCACACCAACTCCAGTGTCATCTGTGTGAGCATAATAACGGACGAAGGGGATATGAGTCTCACGAGACTAAGCTCCCTGGTGGTCAGTGACAGAGTACCTGGTCTCAGCTTCTAAGATCACGATGCATTACAAAGATGTTATCCTTCATGAGTGTTGGACTTTGTACATTGTCTTTTGACTCTCTTCCTGAGCTCAGCACAGCCTCAGTCCCAGACAAGGGATTGTTAAGCATGCTTAAAAATAATTCAGGCAAACAGAAGCCTCATGAACCTAAGTAAAATCATACAAAGATACAACATCTAAAGGCTCCTTTGTCCTAAAAGTCCCCACAAAGATATCATAGACATTACACTGAGTGAGATCATGGGTTAGTTACTAATAATAAAAGTGTCCTTCCAAATTTAATAACAATAAAACTTAGTCCTTTAAGCAGCAAGCTACATCTAATAAAGTTAGTAAGATAAAGTTTAGCTACAGTTATACATGTTAAAGTGTAACACTTAGTTAAAGGCACATGGCAGAGATTTCTCCTTTAAGAAAAACACTGTGTAATTTGTAAAGAGCTAAAAAGCCCCTCTTTTCCGGGCTTGTGGTTAAAACACAACCTGGAGATAACAAACAACCTAGAGATAACAAATAGCCTCCAAGAAAATTCCAGCCCCAGGAAGGATGAGAAACATCAAATTGAAACTTCAAAAGAAACAAAGACTTTTTATGGTTTGTGAGTTTAAGACTGCTGTTTTATTGAGACAGTGTAAGCTAAAAACCTACTTTGACTTATCTTGTTGGCCTTGTAAATCCAGCTGTAAAAAGCCCTTTGTTCCCGAGGGAATGCAAATCTCCTGCCTGCGTTACCTGCCTGTCAGCTCGACCCATCCCCCTCTCCTGCCTGTGTTACTTGCCTGTTATAAAAACTTAACTTGATTTCAGTAAAGACGCACTAGATCCAAAACTCTCTCTGGTGTCACGTCCAGTTATTTTTCACCTAAATCTGTGCCCTCCTGTACAGACCTTGATTTCCTGCAGGCAAAAGAAATCCCGACTGGGTTGGCTTGCAGCAGCAGGCGCCTGAACAGGGACTCTCGTACAGGTAAAACTTTTCTCACTCTTTCTCTCTTTCCCGGCTAACGGATAAGGCCCTCGCCAGAGTGCCACAGACTCGCCAGTAAAGATTGACTGGTTACAAGTGAGGAGGCAAATTATGGGGCATAACGAATCAAAGCAAGAGCATTTGTTTCTTTCCAATATGCTCTGTCAGGATCTCATAAGACCTATTAAGAAAACAGGGACGATACAGGACTTTATAAAAGCCTGTATAGATGCTTCTCCAGCCATAGTCCAAGGGATGACTTACGCTACAGACATGAGAGGTGGGATGTACCATGCCAAGGTAAGAAAGACATATGAAGGAGGAAGAAGATCCTCCGTTTCCACATGTTTTAAATGTGGAAAAACAAGACATATACAAAGATCCTCCTCGAGAAGGAAGAAACTAGACAGACATTAGACAAATGATTTATTTTTAAGGGATCTTAAGGAGTCACTCAGGATGCGAAAAATTAAAGTTTAGAAAAAGAACCTTAGGAAATTCTTTGCCTTCATTCCATGCCGGATCTAAAGAGCCGACCCAGGCAACTAACTGCGCCTCAGTCAAACCCCATCCCCCCCTGCTGCTTTTGCTGCACGGTGGATGTTCCGAGCACAGTACTCAGCACAGCACTCGCTGCAGGCTCTGTCCCCAGACACCCTAGGCACCGCCTGTCAGTCCCTGAAGAGATCCATTTCCTCTGCGCTATAAAGCAGCTTCCCCTTTTTGCGCTCCAGTGCTCAACACTCAATCTGACTTAGAAAAAAAAAAATAACTAGACAAGCCACTGCTCCCTTATTTCAGTAACCCGATCCCATTCCAAAGCCACCAAGAAAGATTTTAACAAGGCTACGCCTCTAAACTCTGATGAGGAAGAGACGGAGGTTGAGGAACCAAGGGAGTCGGAGGGCACAGGAGAAGAGGGAGATGAGAAAATTCTAATTGCTAAAATTCAATGGTACCACGGTCTTAAATTTAAACACATAAAAAATTTAAAAAATGCTGTCTCTTCCTATGGTCCTGTTGCCCCTTTTACTATTTCATTATTAAAATCTCTCAGTAAAGACTGACTTACAGTTAATGATTGGAACTTGTTTACTAAAGCTACTTTAACAAGAGGAGACTTTCTCTTATAAAAAGCTGACTATACTAAAGGATGCCAGGACGCTGCCTGCCATAATTCAGCCGCCGCTGGCCCCTCTAAAGCCTTGACTTTAGACAAATTATTGGGCCACTGTCCTCGCGACACAAATGAAAACCAGACAAAATATTCTTCTAAATTACTTACACAAATTCAACACACTGCCCTTAAGGTTTGGAAGAGACTCCCCTCTCCCCTGTGCAGGCAAACATGCACACAGGGCCCATGCTGCAAACTCCAAGCAGCTGGAGCTGCTACTGCTCCACTCCCCCAGAAATACAAAATCCATCATAGTGAAATCCCAGACAGCTGACCCTCATTAACTTAATTGTTAATTAGGGTAAAACAGAAATTTAGTAAATCAATCTAACATTTGGTGGCTTTGAATACAAAAGTGTTTTAACAAAGTTAATTAAAAAATGTCTTAAACTCCAAATAATTATGTGTAAATGTAACAATACAAAATTAATAGTTCCACAGCCCTGCACAGCCAAGGTGTGCAATAAATAAAAGAACAAAAATTTTCTATACTTTGACATCAAGTCATTAGATAAGATTTAAAAAAGGGAAAAAGAGTAAATCTCTCATTATATTAAGTCATATGTCTATGTAAGTTCTCTGTGTGTTAACTGTTCTCTCATGTGTCTGAGATTTGTGTCATGTGTGTTCCTCTGTGTTGGTTTCTGTTAAAAGTGGCCACTTCAAAGTTCTTTCATTCTATAGTGTGCACATAAATTAAGTTTACTTTTGGCATGCCTCTTAAACTTTTTCAAAGGCCTAATTTGAACCTGGGTTCCTAAGTTCCTACAAAAAATTCTAAACTGGTTTTCTAAAGGTTTTATTTGTTATCTGTTAAGACTGGATTTGATCTCCAAATTAAACCATTTTAAAGTTACAAGTGTTCTAACTTCAGTTTCCTTTCAAGCTGTTTTACAACAAAGTATGTGAGTTTATTCAATACAACCACTAGGATAAAAATCTCTTACATAAATGTATAGATAAATTACATATCTATATGGATGATACTGTTAACAGCTCTGTAACAACATATTAAAAATATATCAGACCATCGATGGACAGTATATGGTGTTTTTTCCAATGTGTGTATGTGTATGATAACAATGTATGTCCGTGCCTCTGTTCAGTACAACTTTTATAAATTGCCATCACCAAAATTAAGTTCTAAAAACTTTGTGTATAAATATGAACATAAAGTACTGATCACTTTTATAGACTATTTTACACTTAAAGTAAAACATACCTTTCGTTTTCCTTAGATGTTTTACATATCTAGTCTTTAATTTCTTGTATGTTTATTGTGACTTCCTGTGGGTACACTAGCTTCTATAACTCTGCTATATATTTATTATACTTGACATATGTCACTTTTAACATTTTTAAGAAAAATTAGGTTTCATTTCTAGGAACAACATGAGAACAGTCCGAGTAAAACCAATTCTGGTAAACTTGCTAGATTGTTGTTAATTATTATTAGTAACTGTTATTGATGGTTACGGTTATTGTTATTGGATATAATTATTAATAACAATTGATAAAAATTCAGTCAAATGATAAATTGTTCATTATTGACTATTATTGACAATTAATAATAATTATTAATGATTATTGTAACCAATAATGTTTAATAGTAATTATTGATAATAATAATTAATAGTGGTTATAGTTGTTGTGATTATAAATAATTATTATTCTTCCAAAGTCCTTAATAGTAAAACAAGATGGATCATTCCAAGACTACAAATAACTTTGGCCTGTCTACTTTAATATGGCTTTCTTCTCTTACAGGTCAACCTAACAAATCTTTCTTATGTATGTATGTGTGTATGTATGTATGTGCGCTCACATGTGTGTATAGATGAGTGTACGTTTATGTTCTAAGTATATTATGTTAAGAGCCAAAACATAGTTCAATATCAAGAAAGGTTATGGGTTATCTATTAAAAATTTAAAATAATGGATCTACACTGGTTACACTCTTTCAACAAAGATGCAACCAGGTTTTCATTGTATTAAAATGTTAATAAGTTTTTCGATATTTACCAATAAAAAATACAAAATACATAAAAAATTATCAAGATAATGATGGTAACAAATTCTCATGAGACATATCTAGCCAGTCTTTATATCATGAGTGAGATGGATCTTAAACTAGTCACATCAGACAATTTAAAGTAAAACAAATATCATATAATGATGAATGGGATTTAATTATCTTTAAAACGCCATATACTCCTACTGGATGTTTGTGGCAATCAGGAATTTTAGAGTGGATTCATTTACCTCATGTACAATCAAAAATGTTGGCATCTTATCCGTATATGTGTTCATTGCTTATTATTAAGGGAAGAACAAGGTCTAAAGAGCTATTTGGAAAAGAAATGTATAATGTAGTTATACCTTATAATAAAAAACAATTTGAGTCTTTGCTTATAGAAAATGAAGATTGGGGTATAGCTTTACAAGGCTTTACAGGACAAATTAAGTATCATTATCCAAAACATCCCCTTATTGAATTTTATAAAGAGACAGAAATAATTTTTCCTTCCAAATGTTCTCAACAACCTTTGGATGCCGCCCTCTGTATATTTACAGATGGGTCGTCAAATGGAAAATTTGCAGCTTATGCCCCCAATAAAAAACCGCTAGTAAAACAAGAGGAAAAGACCTCTGCACAGCAAACAGAGATAAAGGCTGTAATTTTGGCCTTTCAAACCTATACAGAAAAATTTAACCTTTATACAGACTCTAAATATGTAGTTAATTTGTTCCCTGCAATAGAAACTGCTTTGCTTTCAGGGCACTCAACGATATTAAGTTTATTACAACAGCTGCAACAACTGATTAAGGACAGGACAGAAAAATTTTATATTGGACATATACAGGGACACTCTAATCTGCCTGGCCCCCTGAGCAAAGGGAACTATATGGCTGATGCTTCAACAAGAAAAATGGTCATGAATGTAATGGAAGCAAAAAACAGTCATCATTTACATCATAAAAATGTGTTGGCCCTAAAAAGAATGTTTAATATAACCAGAGAACAAGCCAGACAAATTGTAAAAGATTGTGGTACTTGTCCTCCAGTTTATCACCCACCAAAAATGGGTGTAAATCCTCGAGGACTCAAGGCTTTAGCCTTGTGGCAAATGGATGTAACACATGTCCCAGAATTTGGAAAACTGGCTTTTGTACATGTTACAGTGGATACGTACTCACATATGATATATGCTTCAGCCAGGACAGGAGAAGCAGTAAGAGATGTAATTCAACATCTCCTTCAAAGCTTTATGACTCTGGGACATCCTTTAAAAATAAAGACAGATAATGCTCCGGCTTATACATCAAAAACTTTGGCTACTTTCTTACAACAATGGAAAATTAGCCATGTAACAGGAATTCCTTATAATCCCCAAGGACAGGTTATATTGAACGGTCTCATCAAGTTTTAAAAAACCAAATTATGCACCTAAAAAAGGTTAATTCATATTTCTCTCCACATCATCTTTTAAGCCATGCCCTCTTTGTAATAAATCATTTAAATACAGATAGCGAGGTAAATTCCCCTACTATGAAACACTGGGGAGGCTTAAAGAGGGAACAACTCCCTCTGGTCTATTGGAGAGATCTCCTCACCGGAACCTGGAAGGGACCGGATACTCTAATTTCCTCTGGAAGGGGATATGCATGTGTGTTCCCACAGGATGGCGGCTGTCCCATCTGGATCTCAGACAGACTCGTCCAGCCGGCGCCTTGCTCGGAGACATCAGAGGAAGCGAAGGCGCGAGAGAAGGAGACTGGAGGCCTCACTGCGAAAACTCTCCTTGACCCAGAAGCTGAGACTAACGCCAATGTGGACTCAGCTACGCCATCTCATCAATGGAGCAAGGGACCTGGTGACTTCACAGCAGAAGCCTATGACACCTGAATTCATATTTCTTGATATTCTTTTCTCTTGCAGCTCAGCCCGCTGTAACATGTGGGAAAATTATTGGGCATATGTGCCAAAACCCCCTCTCATTCACCAGGTGGGCTGGATGGATCCCGATTACATTAAGGTGTTAACTAATGACACGGATTTGCTGGGTGGCTTTCAGGACTTTGATCAGAGGCCCAATAGCTCAAGCCATTTTAACTTTGTGGGCAGATCAGATTCCCTTCCCTTTAGTCTTGCACTCAAAGGAACAGTGCCCCTCAGGTGCTTGCCTGTAAATTACAGAACATTTCTTACTGATGCTCCTGACCCATCCTCCAAAGATAAGAGATTAATATGGCAATTGCAATTGCTTACTTTGGGATCTCCTTATAGCAATGAAACTTTTCAAAATGCTCCTTTTATGCCTTTGCCAGTCTGCACACAGCGCTATAGAGATATGGATCAATTTTGGGAAGGTAGTGTCACAAAAACATCCCATTGCCTTACGTATGGATTTCCACACTCAGCTACTAAATATTTACCTAAAGGTTCTAATCTGGAGATTTGGGATTTTTCTTCTGGAAGTTATGATTATACCCAGTATTTTAACAATAATGCAAAAAATTTAACAATTATGTTGCCCGAGGAATGGGACAAAAGTTACAAAGATGTTTTTCTCCTGGATATGTTGAGCCTGTTTGGGTAGCTAAAGATCCTCTAAAAAACTCTACCATAACTCATTATGATATTTTGAGATTGGCTGCTAGTACAAATATGATTTTACAAAAGAAACCCAGGGAAAAGAAATCTACACCTCTTGCAACCCATGCTTGTGTATCTTATCCATTTGCTATATTATTAGGCCACTCTCCTGAAGTCAACATCACTCACTCTGGTAATTCTTATCTCATTAATTGCACTGCCTGTAAACTGACTAATTTCATAAATTCAGGCCTGGATAAAACTACCGCTGTTATGGTCTTGGTAAAAAGACCTCCTTATGTAATGCTACCAGTAGATTTACAACAAGATGCTTGGTATGACAACACTGCTTTACACACCTTGGAGAAATTAAATGCCCTTATTAGGCCTAGGAGATTTATAGCAGGAATTATACTTGGTATCTCAGCTCTGATTGCTATATTAACTACTTTTGCTCTCTCAACCACGGCCTTAGTAAAACAAATACACATGGCTCATTTTGTAAACAAAATGAATAAAAGTATTTCCATTGCATTATCAGAACAATCCATTATTGATAAAAAATTGGAGTCAAAAATAAATGCCTTGGAAGAAGTTGTCCTAGCCTTGGGACAGGATATAGCTAGTATTAAAACTAGGATGGAGACCTGATGCCATGCTGCCTTTCAGTATATCTGTGTTACACCGCTTCCTTACAATGCCTCAGAACAATGGAATAAAGAAAAAAATCATTACAAGGGGCCTGGAAGGACACTGACATTACTCACAATTTGGACGATCTTCAAAAAGATATTGCTTCCTTAAGCAGGTCACATCTAGATGGTGATAAGTTAGACTCTCTAGCCAGTGAGCTACAATTAGGCATTAAAGCTTTAAATCCTTTAGACTGGACCCAATATTTCATTCTTATAGGGATCACTTTTTTCCTTATTGTCATGCTTGTGCTCCTCATTCCTTGTCTCTTCAGACTTGTGCTTAGTTCCATTCACTCAGTTCAGTGTGACGTTACTGAAATGCATCTTAAAAACAAAAAACAGGGGAATGTCACACCAACTCCAGTGTCATCTGTGTGAGCATAATAATGGACGAAGGAGATATGAGTCTTGCGAGACTAAGCTCCCTGGTGGTCAGTGACAGAGTACCCGGTCTCACCTTCTAAGATCACGATGCATTACAAAGATGTTATGCTTCATGAGTGTTGGACTTTGTACATTGTCTTTTGACTCTCTTCCTGAGCTCAGCACAACCTCAGTCCCAGACAAGGGACAGTTAAACATGCTTAAAAATAATTCAGGCAAACAGAAGCCTCATGAACCTAAGTAAAATCATACAGAGATACAACA
>VZQC01012408.1:671256-699881 GCA_009823505.1 Rhizomys pruinosus | reverse complement strand
TCTGTGGGATTTCTCTTCACTTCCTTGATTGTTTCTTTTGATGTACAGAAGCTTTTGAGTTTGATGAGGTCCCATTTGTCAATTGTCGACCTTAATTCTTGTGCAGCTGCTGTCTGATTTAGGAAGTCTTTTCCTACGCCTATGTCTTGTAGTCTGCTGCCAACTTTTTCTTCTATCACCTTCAGAGTTTGGGGTTTCACGTTGAGGTCTTTAATCCATCTGGAGTTGACTTTTGTACAGGGTGAGAGGTAGGGGTTTAATTTCATTCCAGTGCCCAACACTCAATCTGACTTAGAAAAACATAACTAGACAAGCCACTGTTAAACTTTCTTGAGAAGCTCAATCCCTTATCTCAGTAACCCGATCCCATTCCAAAACCACTGAGAAAGATTTTAATGAGGCTATGCCTCCAAACTCTGATAAAGGAGAGATGGAACCAGAGGGAGAGACCAGGGAAGTTGGAAGCCACGGGAAAAGAGGGAGATACAAAAAAATTCTAATTACTAAAACTCAACGGTACAACCATCTTAAATTTAAACACATAGAAAAATTAAACAATGTGGTCTCATCCTTGATTGAAACTTATTGACTAAATCTACTTTAACAAGAGGAGATTTTCTCCTATGGAAAGCTGACTATACTGAAATGTGCCAGGACGCTGCCTGCCATAATTCGGCCACTGCTGGCCCCTCTAAAGCCTTGACTTTAGACGAATTATTGGGCAACTGTCCTCGTGACACAAATAAAAATCAGACAAAATTTTCTTGTAAATTACTTACACAAATTCAAGACACTGCCCTTAAGGCTTGGAAGAGACTCCCCTCTCTCCTGTGTAGGCAAACATGCACACAAAGGGCCCATGGTGCAAGCTCCAATCAGCTAGAGCTGCTACTTCTCCACTCCCCTGGAAATACAAAATCCATCACAGTAAGATGCCAGACAGCTGACCCTCCTTAACATAACTGTTATTTAGGGTGAAACAGACATTTTAGTAAACCAATCCAACATTTGGTGGCTTTGAGTACAAAAGTGTTTTAATAAAGTTAACTAAAAAATGTCTTAAACTCTAAATGATTGTGTGTAGATGTAACAATACAAAATTAATAGTTCCACAGCCCTGCACAGCCAAGGTGTGCAGTAGACCAGAAATCTAAAAACTTTCTGTACCTTGACATCAAGTTATTATATAAGATTTAAAACAGAAAAAGGAAATATCTCATTATATTAAGTCATATGTCTGTGCAATCTCTCTGTGTGTTAACTATTCTCTCATGGGTCTGAGACTTTTGTCATGTGTGTTCTTCTGTGTTGGTTTCTGTTAAAAGTGGCCACTTCAAAGTTCTTTCATTCTGTATGGTGCACATAAATTAAGTTTACTTTTGGCATGCCTCTTAAACTTTTTCAAAGGCCTAATTTAAAACCGGGTTCCTAAGTTCCTACAAAAAATTCTAAATTGGTTATCTAAAGGTTTTATTTGGACAGTAGATGGTGTTTTTTCCAATGTGTGTATGTCTGTATATGATAACAATGTATGTCCGTGCCTCTGTTCAGTACAACTTTTATAAATTGCCATCACCAAAACTAAGCTCTAAAACTTTGTTTATAAGTGTAAGTATAAAGTGTATCACTTTTATAGACTCTATCTTACACTTAAAGTAAAACATACCTTTTGTTTTCCTTGGATGTGTTGCAGATCTAGTTTTAATTTCTTTTATGCTTATTGTGATTTCCTGTTGGTACATTAGCTTCTATTACTCTGCTATATATTTGTTATACTTGACACATGTTACTTTTAACATTTTTAAGAAAAATTAGGTTTTATTTCTATGGACCACATGAGAGCAGTCTGAATGAAACCAATTCTAGTGAGCTTGATAGATTGTTGTTAATTATTATTAACAATTTTTATTGATGGTTACAGTTATTGTTATTGGATATAATTATTAATAACAATTGTTAAAAATTCAGTCAGTTGATAAATTGTTCATTGTTGGCTATTATTATTGACAATTATTAATAGTAATTTTTAATGATTGTTGTGACCAAAAATGGTTAAGAGTAATTGTTGATAATAATAATTAATAATGGTTATAGTTGTGATTATGAATTATTATTCTTCCAAAGTTCTTAATAGTAAGACAAGATGGATCATTCCAAGACTACAAACAACTTTGGCCTGTCTACTTTAATATGGCTTTCTTCTCTTACAGGTCAACCTAACAAATCTTTCTTACGTATGTATGTGTGTATGTATGTATGTGCATGCACATGTGTGTGTGGATGAGTGTACTTTTTGTGTTTTAAGTATATTTATTAGAAATTTAAAATAATGGATCTATACTGGCTACACTCTTTCAACATCTAAAACAAAGATGCAACCAGGTTTTCATTGTATTAAAGTGTTAATAAGTTTTGGGGTATTTAAAAATAAAAAATAAGAGGTATATAAAAAAATCAATCAAAATGGTAATGATGGGGAATATCTAGCCAGTCTTTATTTAACTGATGGACATAAGTACTATAAAAATTTTATTAAGAGCTAGATATTAAAAAAATTCTTTAAAGCAGGTTTTCAGGCCAGGCCTGAATAAGGCCAAGAGCTTGGAGAAAGACAGCTATTAAAATCCACCTTGTAAGGTTTACAGTTTAAAATGGTAATACATTTTGAACTAATTGAGAATATAAAACGTTAATTGTTTTATTTGTAATCTGTATTGAATTTCCAACAATGGCTTTGGGGTTAAGGCACACAAATGGTCTCTGTATTTTTCTGTGTTATAACAGTATCTCCTTGTAACATTTTTCCTTTACTTATAGGATAATTAAAAGTAGTTAAGTTTGAGTTCACTTCCCGAATAAGCATACAGTCAGTGATAAACTTTTTGGGTAAATGTGATAAAAACTTACACCTTGGTTCCTGTTTATGGGTGTTTGTAATACAACTTAGACATCTATTGATTAAAAAAGAGGGAGGTGGGATAATATACCTTCTGTATTCCAAACCTTTTGATAAATTTTTAATTTTAAGGTCTTGAAACTAACAATGGGAGGAGATTTATATGTTCACAGGTAAAAACACCAACCTAAATGCCTGAAAACACACAATATTTGGCTGTACAGGATGAACTGGCAAATGCCAGCAGAGAGGCTGACCCATCTGAACATTAAAGCAAAAGGAAACTCATATTGCCCAAATCACAGATACTGAACACCTCTCTGAATTGTATTTGGGATAACTGTTTATAATGTAGTCTAATGAAGTTTACCTTCGCTGAGAAACCTTCCTACCACTCACCTTTATAGAAAAAAAGAAAAATATGATGGTAATGAAGTCATTCCCGAACTGTAAATTAGAGCCAAATGCTATAGTGGTAAATTCTTATAAAACAGGTATAACTACCTTCTTTAATTGACTGGTAGGCATGGGAAATGTGAAAGGATAGTTCTCTATCTAGAGACAAATATAAGAGTAATTTATAAACTGTGCAATTGAGCAAAAAATGTTAATACAGGAGAGCTCTGATGTCATCAATGGATTGTTCTGCCAAGGAGATGTTAGCTGGGGGATCCAAGACCCCCAAATTATAAAGGCCTTTTGCCTGTAAGCAATTGGATATCTGCAAGGAGAAAGGTGGTAAGTCCCTTTTGTCAAAGACCTGGTGTAAGCATAAAAAATGTTTTGAGACATCACTTGCTAATGTACAGTTGGCCTCTAAAATGCCAGAGAGTGTTACCAAAGGCCACTAATGCGATAAAGCAAAATATTCATCTCCCTGAGTCAAGTAAGACTCCTCTGTCAGTATCAGCTACACCTCAACTGCCTGGAGATACTGTACAACAGTGGCAGCCATGTGTCTATACATATCTCAAATCTAATTGGCTATTAGCTCTCTCCTTGGAGGAATAATTCATGTCTGATGCCATAAGCTTATGTCCTCTAGTGGTTAGAAAATGTTATAAGCCACAATAAGAACTTGTCATCTTTTATAAAGAAACCACAGCCTGTGGATTATCATACCATCCAAACATCTGTGTCTCTGTTCACAGCTTAGCTTGCCTTAATAATATTGTTTAAATGCCTGTACATCTTATTGCTTATGCTTTGTTAGTAGGATTAAAAAGGTACCCTGGATAGGCTGTCAATCCATGAAGGGAAACAACCTAAACAGACTAGAATCCAAAGCGACGTCTCCAGAGAAAACAGACTGCTTTGCTTCTCACCCACCTGTGCTCCTCTCCCAAAGCCTAGGGAACAACTTGCAGAAGAGGAGGCATTATAGAATATAAGGGCTGCGGAGAGATTGGGATGAATTTTGAGACTACAGCAATATGGACTGGACTTTTAATTGAACAACATGCTTGTGCATACAAGCTTCTCCAATTGGACTATGGGAACCTTGGGTTGTTCAAAATATGAACATAGATACTTACAAATTGGTTTTACATGAATGTTACTCACATTCATTGCTTATACTTGACAATCAGCTTACTTCATGGTTGGACTTTTTGGATATTAATTGGCCTTAGTGTAAAAATAAAGCTTATAGCCCAATTGATTAAAGCCCACCATAACAAGTAGGGATCCCCCTCTTTTTGTACAAAAAAAGGGAGGAGATGCCGGGAGCCAAAGTTGTCAGGCATACATGCTCACAGAAAATTACTAACTTACTTATCTCAGGAGTTTAGGAGCCAGCTTACTTACCTCAGGAATTTACAAGCCAGGATGCTCGGCCCACTAGTGTCACTCCATCTGATCCAGATGCACTTTCTAGGAATTTATAGCAAAGTGAAACATTGAAACATTTCGCGAGAAGACTCTCCTTTCCTAAAAGCTCTTGCAAAAGTAAAATGGAAAGAAAATATTATATTGGGTGATATCATAGATCAATTACAACAACAAAAGTGTTTTCCAGACTTCATTCATAGTAAAAGAGTAAAAGTTCAGTCCCGTAAACAAAAGGGCTGCACCTAAACCAACCCCAGACAGAATTATTAAAATAGGAATTCCAGTTACAGTCATACATGCTAGAAAACATTACTTAAATAAAGGTAGATAGTGGGCTCCTTCTTTAGAAAAATATAGTAAAGAAAAAAAACCAAAAAGGCTCTCCCAGGCCATGGCTTGAATTTCAGCCTAAAGATAACAAATGGCATTGGGAGGATGGAAAGAAACCAAATTGAAACTTCAAAGGGAAACAATGTCTCACATCTCATAAACAAACTATCCATGGTCTGTGGTTTTATGACCACTGTTTGTTCCTGGAAATGTGCAAATCTTGAACAAAGTACCATGTGTAAGTGCTTCGGGTTAGTCCTTCTGGTTAATGTGTAAAACTTAAACTCCTTAGTAAAAGGCTTATTGTTCCTGGGGATGTGCTAATGTTGATCTGTTTTTCCTGACTTGTACTATATAATCAGTTGCTTGCTCTTAATAAAACGCACCAGATTCAAGACAACTCTGGTGTCATGTATGTCTATATTTCACCTAACCTATGCCCTCCTTCCAAGACCCTGATTCCTGCAGTCAGAGGGAAGCCCCTGCTGGGACGGTCTGCGGCAGAGTACTGTTCACTGGCTTGCTCCCCTGGCTCATGCCCAGCCTGCCTTCTTATATGATACACAACAACCTGCCCAGTGTGGCACTACTCATTGTGGGCTGGGCCCTCCCACACTGCTCGACCATCAAGACAATACTCCACAGATGTGGCCACAGGCCAATCCAATGAAGCCAATTCCCCATCTGAGGCAACCTCAAAACAGGTGTGTGAAATTGACATTAAAGCTATACAGCACAGCTGTATTTTGTCCAACCCCTTTTCTGCATCTATTGTGAAAATCATGTAATTTTTATTTCTTAGTCCGTTATTCAGTTTATTACATCTGTTGATTTATGTATATTGAAACATATTTATATCTTGGGAATAAAGGCAACTTGATCATGATAGGAGATATTTTTCATGTGTGTCTGTATGCAGTTTATAAGCATTTTTGAGAATTTTGCAATCGATGTTCATAAAGAATATAGGACTACAGTTTTATTTTTCTTTGTCATTACTTGGTTTCTGTATTAGAGCAATACTTACTTCATAGAAGGAATTTCGGGGTTCTCCCTCTGTTTCTATATTGTTGAGTAATTTTAGTAGATTATTTGCAGACTCTTTAAATTTTATTTAATATCTTTATTTTATATGTATGAGAGTTTATGCCTGAATGTATGAAAATGTATATGTCTTCTGCTATAGCTGAGGAGGTCAGATGAAGGGGTTGAATCTCCTGGACCTGGAGTTAAGGATGGTTGTTAGCCACTATGTGGCTGCTGGGAACTGAACCCAAGTTCTCTGCAAGAGCATCCAGTGTGCTTAATAACTGATCTATCTTCCCAGCCCAGGTGTAGACTTTTGAAATATTTCATAGAATTATGGTATGAATCCATTTTAGTTTCAGCTTTTTTTTTTTTTAGCTGGAAGCTTATAAGCTTTTTATTTTTATTATTTTTTTTTTGCAGTTTGAAATAGGGTCTCCTTTCAGTCATAGCTGGCCTGGAACTCACTATGTAGGCCCGGCTAGTCTTGAACTCACAGAGATCCACCTGCCTCTGCTTTACATTTTTTTTTTATGTACACTCTTAGAGTTGTAAATTTTCCTTTTAGGATTGCTTTTAAAATATATGTCTTGTGATGCTCAGCTCACAGAGATCAGAACACAGCATTGGGTACCCTGGAACTGGATTTATTCGTAGATTTTAGCAGCCATGTGGGAACTTGGGTCCTCTTTAATAGCAGCTAATGCTCCTAACCACTCAGCCATCTCTCTAACCACAGGGAGGGTTTGAAAGTTTCATTTCATTCATTCTATTGGGGAGGCTTTCTCCTGTCATTTCAAATTAACTTACCGAGTTTTCAATTCTGTCTTCAGTTTACCCTGAGATTTAAAAAATATATATATATTTTTATCTTATGAATTTATATTTCAAATACTGAATCATCTTTTTCATTTCACTCATCCATGTATTTATATTTTCTTGAACATCTGTAAGAAGGATTATTCCTGTTATCTTTGTGGTCTTGAGTGGATTCTGTGTTCTTTAAATTAGTTGAATTCTTTGATCATATATATATAATTTGAATTCTTTGTACTTCTTTTCCTCTATGTAGGTGCCAGGCATAGTGGCACATGCCTTTAATGCCAGCACTCAGGAGGCAGAGGCAGGTGGATATTTGTGAGTGCAAGGGCAGCCTAGTGTACACAGTGAGCTCCAGGCCAGCTGGGGCTACAAGGAGACTCTGACACAAAACAACAAAAAACAAAACAAAAACAAAAAATCCCCACCTCTTTCTACATGGCTGCTAGTGTTTTGCAGGGTATAGTCTTTTAATTTAACATATGATTATTTTTTGATTATGGCTTGCACATTTTTGTATTTTGTTGTTGTTTGTGATTTTAGTATGAAACTCAAGTCTGCATTTGCTGAGTTGAAATTTTATATTTTGTATTACTGATGTTGCTTATTTGCTTGGTTATTGAGTATGAAAAATTAGTTGTTCTGAGCTTCAGGTTCTCTCATTTGTTTTTATATTTGAGGTTCCAGATGGATCCATGCAGGCTACCTAAAAGACTCCAGAAGGGTGAATTGATCCTGGGCAGTTTCTGCACTCTGGCAGGCTCAAGAGGATGTGGTCAAGGACAAAGGAGAGGAGATGAATATAAAATGTGCAACCTAATTGTAATCAGAAAGGAAGCCTGATCTTTGGAGCCCTGGGAGGGACTAGAGATGATGCCAAAACAGGGGGATATGTACAACATAATTCGGGCAAGTCACTCCCAGAAGCCAATTCTGGCAGTCTTAACCAGTCTCACAGGGGAAGTTCCAAGGCACAGTGAGAGGGGATGGGATCAGGATGTACTGGCCTCCAATAGCCAGCTAAGAATTCTGGAACTCCGAGCACTGGGAAAGGTCAGAGAAATTCCCAAAGCAGGTGAAGAAAAGCAGAGGGATTTGGGCAACCCTCCCCTAGAGCGTGAGTCAGGAACTCTCAGTCTCTCTCAGAGGGATGGGTCTAAGGCCCAATGATATGTGATGGTAGCTGAACATCCCCTCTCTTACTAGCCAGTAGGGAAGCCTGAGCCTAGCAGCAGTGGGAGGGACAAGAGATGGTCCCAAAGCAGGGAGGATGGGCATGGCAGGATTTAGGATACTCACCCCTAGAGGCCAATTCAGGAGATCTCAAGCAGTTTCAGAGGGATGGGTCCAAGGCCCAAGGTGAGGGGATAAGAACTGAATGTTCAAGCTCCTTCCAGCCAGCAGAGAATCCCAAGACCAAAAGAAGAATATTTTTTAAAACATGATTTTTGTTACCCTATTATATACCTGACATAAAAAGTTTAATTACTGCGCATTTTCCAGAACCTGTTTTGTAAGGAAATCCATTAAAATATATTTAAATAACAATAAAGTTAATAACTTAAAGAAATATTTATCTTATGATTTCAGTGAATATTTTGTATGACCATTTAGCATGAAACATTTAGTAGAGCTGAATATATTGCTTTAATAGTTTTCGAAGTGTTCAGAGTTTAGTTAGGTGTGGTGGCACATGCCCTTAATCCCAGACCTCAAGAGACCGAGACCCACAGATCTTTCCAGATCCATGTAATGCTGGTCTACAAATTCATTCTAGGCTAGATGGGGCTAAAGAGAGACCCAGTTTTTTTTTAAAAAAATTAAACATTAAAGTATTCAGAGTTCCTGAGTTTACAAGCAAAACATGTATAGCAGACTTTAATACATCACTAAAATACACTTATAAATACGTACAGGTGCACTTTAATTGAACAGGCCAAAAATATAAATAAAGCAAATATTTTTGACATATAATCAAAACAAATGAGAAAAGAAAATGTGGACTAGCCACACTTCACTTGGTTAAAAAATATTGATATACAGGGGCGGGGATGGGAGATGGTGCAAGACTTTAATCCCAGCACTCCCAGATTCATTACATTTGTAGGGTTTTTCTCTTGTACGTATTCTCTAATGTACTCTAAGATAATATGATTGCTTAAAGGACTTCTCGCATTCTTCACATTTGTAGGGTTTCTCAACAGTATGAATTCTGTAGTGTTTCCTAAATGTTGAGCTCATACAAAAGGACATGTCACATTCTTCATGTTTGGAGGGTATCTCTCCAGTATGAATTTTATAATGTTCCATTAGTGTTGAGATCTCAATAAAGGACTTGTATTTTTCACATTTATAGGGTTTCTCTCCTGTGTATATGGCCTGATATCTTGTAAGACTTGACAGTTCAATAAAGCACTTATCGCATCCTTCACCTTTGTTGCATTTCTGTGCATTATAAATTTTCTGATATCTTCTAAGATTTGAGTTCACCAGAGAAAGCAAAAAAGAAGACTGCATTTCAATATGAAAATAAGGCTGAGAAAATCACACATTCAGAGATACATAAAAAACATGTAATAATCATGAATAAAATGTCCAACCACATTAATAAATATTCAAGTTAGACAAATAACAATCTGTGGAGTAAAAGAAGAACCTGAAATAAAAACTAAATTGAGAAAATTAGCTCAATAAAAACAGAATAGAAAATATATGACCTGTAGACAAATAATGGATATACAATCCCAAGAATTCATTTAGAACCCCAAATAAATATTAACAGATCTCTGCATTCCAAGGCATAAGAAACATGAGAAACATAGTAATTACTACCACCACCACCACCACCAACAACAACAACAACAAATCAGTACTTAATCCTGTTAGGGAAAAATAACAAACCATAGAAAGAAAATTTGCAATAACTTCAGATAACTTATCAACAATGACCAGAGACACAGCATCATGAAATCATGTAAAAATACATTTAACGTACTGAAAGGGAATATATTATCTAAAATTGAATTGTGGGAAATGTATCTCTTAGAAAGGATGAAGAGGGCGTTTGAAATGTACCAATTTATGGAAAGCAAGCCATCATTTGAGAATTTATGTAAGCAAACAGAAAACAGAGAGGCAAAAGACACTTGTATTCTTGGGAACAGAAGTCAGAATACACTTGGCAAGAGTAATTGCTGAAGGCCATGTGTGGAGGCACAGGCCTTTTATCCTAGGACTAGGTAGTCAGAGGCACGTGAGGTCAAAGCCAGCCTGGACTACATAATGAGTTCCAGGAAAGCTGGGGCTACACGAAGCCCTGTCTCAAAAATAACAACAATCAACCATGGGGTGGACACCATTAATCCCGGCACTCAGGAGGCAGAGGCAGTTCAAGGCCAGCCTGGTCTATATAGCAAGTTCCAGGCCAGCTGGGACTAAAGAGATACCTGTTAGGTCTGGGCTTCCCAGAATTCCAAGGTGCACACAAACGCCCACTTCCTCCAGAGGCTGTCAAATTTCTGACTTCTTCCTCTGTACCTGAGTCCTGCCCCATCTCTATAGATGGGGGGCCCTAGTTGACATCTTGCCCATGCCATGCTCCTCCCATTCTATCATGTGTCTGCAGGCAGCATGCTCTGGCAGTCCACATGGAAGTAAATCATGTTCCTGGAATGACTTAAACCTCATATGCCTTTCTTCTGTGGGCTTGGGGTGTGCAGCCTTTTTATAAACTAATAATACAGTGTGGCAAAAATAGACCAAAAAATCAAATACTATGTGTCATATGCATTCTTTGTGAATTTGGAAATTATTTTGACCATTCTCTATTCCCTACATACCCTCCATCCTTGAGTCTTTTACCTTCCCTGTGCTTAGCTTACAGAGGTAGAATTTACGGATGCAGAAAGGGGCTGAGTAATTCCAGTCATACATTCTGAAATAGCATATAGTCAACATATTGTTAGGGCGCAGGAGTCCCCAATAGAATATCAACGAGTCAGGCAGGTGCTTTTCATGAAGTTTATTTGGGAAAAAAAAAAGACCAATCGTGAAGTTTACTTAGAAAGGGAGGCCAAATTGATAACAGATGCATTGGGCTAGGCTCCCTCACTGCAGGCAGGTACGAGAGTGACCCAGAAATTTGATACAGGAGTTTTTAAAGGAAAAGATCACATCCTGGTGTGATTTAGTGTACTTATTAGTTATTACTGGTGTTCCTTTTTTCCTCTTAGAGGGCTAACTTTAAGGTCGCATTCTTCTTATTGTTGGACTCAAACTGCCACACTCATAGAATTCACCAACGAGGGGCCACAGATTAATATGAAATTTATTTAATTTGCTGGTGCACCAGAACCCAATTAAGAAAACTGACACATCAAGGGAGCCAATTGTTGATGTGTCAGGGACGTAACCCATTACACGAAGGGATGAGCGTGACCCTGACTGTCTGTTACAGAGAAATTTTTTTATTTTTTATTTTTTTGTCTTTTCAAGACAGGGTCTCCCTGTAGCCCCAGCTGTCCTGGAACTCACTCTGTTACAGAGAACTTTTAAATCCAAAGCCACAAACTAGAGGAACTTGGTGACATCATGCATACACAGTTGCAAGGCTATAGAAATAAAATGCAAGCAGTGGTGACCTTTAAGTTGATTGGCCGTGTTTAGCAGCGTGAAGTCCCTTGTAGAAGAATGGGCTTCTTAGGGGGTAGTAAGTACTCCTACAGGGCTGGGAAAGTTCATCCTGACCTCACATAGCTTTGGGAACAATAACTCAGGGTCAGACTGTATTCTTGTGGTTACGGTAGTCATGGGAACCAGACATGTTTCAACTAGAGAGTTGGTCCTGCATGGTGAAAAGTTTCCTTTTGATTAACTTCTTTCTGACCTGGTCCTAACATTCTCCCCTTTGAGTTAAATCATGAGTCAAATCATGGACTCATCTGTAGTAATGGGTCCAAGGACTATGAGCTGGACTGCAGAGATTCTTTCCTTTACAAAGTTAACTGAGGCATGGCATCTGTGTGCACCTGGTAGGGCAGTCAGCAAACAAGATGGCTACTAAGGTACATTCCTTTATAGGGCTTGGGTGGAGCCTCAGGAAGGGAAAAATGGTCATAAGATTGACAGCCTCTAGAGCAAGTGGACACCTGTGTGTCCTTTAGAATTCTGGGAAACTCAGACCTAAAATTCCAGTCTTTAGATTATAAGGGAATGGGATGTTGTTCTCTCTTCTGTATCTGCTTCAGAGCTGAGGAGGGATGAAGTCTTGAGGGAACAATTGTCAGGGTGGAGAATTAGAATCCGGTCTCCCATCTTGGCTGTTCTAATTGCCTAGTATTCTGGACCAGATCAATAGTGGCCAGTAGTTAGTGTACAGTTTTTCTGCAACTGAAAAGACAAGCTGGTTAATTCTTATGTGAGTGTACCAGTGCACAGACTTCACAGTACCAGCAAGGGGCCTAGTGGGTGTATTAATGATTGGAGGGTCCCTGTCTAGAATTTCCTGAGGAGAAGAGGACCTATACTCTATTCTGTGGAATTTCAAAAAACTCTTTTTAATACTCAGGCCACCATAATGAGAGCCAGCTTAACCTATTTCTGAGTTATTTTCTTGGCATGGTACAGTAGATCTTCTATCTATCTATATGGTATTTCTTTGACCATAATTTCCTGTTGGGGTGTTTAAAACCAAACATTTAGCTCAGATAAACTAAATTAGTTTTGGTGTTAAGGTCAGTTGAGATTCTGGTCCTTAAGTGTCATTTACCCCTGTGCCTGGCTCTTTTTAACAGTTCCATTGACGGGAGGACAAAGTGAGGTCTTGCTTAACCAGAGCTTCCCTTTGAAACATGAGGAATTTCTCCTCTATACCTACTTTCCCCCTTTGACTGAACACTGGCCAGAAGTCCACTTAAGTGAATCTCCAAGACCTCCCTGGCTCAGGATGATTGGTGACTCACTGTCACAGGACATGTACAAAGGTTCTGATGCAGGACCCTAGGACTTAAGCTGACCTTAGACGGTAAGGGTGAAAATATTGTCCTTTTAAATCCCTTTTGCCAAATCAGATTGGAGCTTTAAGTATGGTTGTTAAACCTCCAAGAGGGTCAGTTGAATGCTTTTCTATATAGCACATAAATAAAGCTTGAACATTGACTTAAATATTGTATATAAATTCTTAATTGCTGTTGCAAAACATTCTGACTAATAGTGAAAGCTCATGACAGGAGCCTAAAGGTAGTAACTGCAGCAAAGGCTAGGAAGGGATGCTGCTTACTGGCTTGTGTTGCTGGCTCATGTTTAACTTATTGTATACAATGTAGAAATATCTGGCCAAGGATAGCATTGCCCACATTCTTTTCGGACCAGGCCAATGAAGGCAATTATTGAGGTTTCTTAGCCCAGGTGTGTCAAGTTGGCATTAAACGTATCCAGTAAATCACACAATCTGTTCTTTAACATAGTCCAGGAAACAAACTCAAGGTAATAAAGAGGCTAAAATAAATACCTTCTAGCACTATCTTAAATTATGGCCACATTACTTGTCCCCAGAAATTGAATTACAGCTTTGAAAAGAAAAAGGAGGGAGAGGGCATTATCACATTCCTACAGAAGGCAGGAAATGCTTAAATCAAGCTCACCAGATTTGGTTACATTCGGATTGTTCTCATGTGATCCCCAGAAAGAAAACCTATTTTTATTGTAGAGGTAATCTCTTATAAAACCGGTAAAACTGCTTTCTTTAATTTGACTACTAGACATGGGAAACTGTGGAAGGGATTACTCACTGTTCAAACCATAGAATCTAAAGTCCTAGGGCTATGCACTCAGGCAAAATATATTAATAGAAAAAGGAAGAGGAAAGGGGGAAAGAGAGGAAAAAAGGGAAAGAGGAAAAAAGGGAAGAGGGAGGGGGGGGGGGGGGAAAAACGAAAAAACATTAACTATGGACATATAGCAATGGGATTGTTCTACAGGTGTATGTTGGCCGAGGGGATCCAAGGCCCCCAAAAGGAAGGGCTCCTTCCCTCTAAGTTGGGATACCTACGGAGGAGAGGCAGATAAGACCCTGCTGCCGAAGACCTGACGTTAACATGGGAGGGATGTATTTGAGACCACACAATGCAAGTGTACAGATGGCCTCTTGAATGCCAGAGAGTGTTTACCAAAGGCCACTAAAACAATAAAGCAATATGGGTCTCCCTGAGGATCAAGCAAGACTCACCGTCAGCACCAGCTACACCTCACCTGCCTGGGAATACTGTGGAGCAGTGGCAGCCAGGTGCCTGTGTATCCCAAATCTAATTGGCTATTGGCTCTCCCCTTGGAGAAAAAACCCATGGCGATGGCACAAGCTTACATCCTCGACAGTTTAGGAGATGTTAATAAGCCACAGTAAGAACCTGTCATATTTAACAGGGGGGAAAATCGTAATTCCATGGATGAACATATCCAAACATGTGTCGATGCTAAGTAACCTTACCATAACTATTGTGCTGCTTAAATACCAATATATCTAAATTGCTTGTTCTTCATTGTAGGATCGAAAGTTATTCCTGGACAAACTGTCAGCCCATGAAAGGAAACAGCCAGAATTGACGCAGAGTCCAAGGCAAAAAGCTCCAAAAGAGGTGGGGACTGCTTTGTTTGTCATCCACGTGTTCCCCTTTTCTAAGCCGAGGGAACAACCTGCGGAAGAGGGGGCGGGGTAGAATGTAAGGCCTGCGAATTGGGTAAATGGTGAAACTAAAGCAATGTAGTCCGGGACACTCCATTTGATCAACTTGATGGAACAAACAACCTATCACCCCCCACTGGATGTGGGGCTGTAGGTGTTTGGGGCACAACAGCTGCAGATAGGTTTTGCATGAAGGATGCTTGTACTCATGGATTATCACTTATAGCGAAAAATGAAAAAAAAAAACTGAGAGAAAGGATGCAGGACAGTTATGGCAGAATGCTATCTGTGATGGGGTGTGTGTGGGGGGGGAGGGAAAGGGAAATAAGTCCTTGAACTGAATTGGGAAAAAATGTATGAAATGCAACAAAGCATAATAAAACTAATTTAATTAGAAAAAAACCTATTTGTTTTTAAATGTTTAAAAATAACATGTGTCAAGTATAACAGATATATTCCCGAGGTATATAAGCTAATGGACCAACAACAAGTCACAATAAACATACAAGAAACTAAAAACTATATCGGCGACAATTTAAAAACAAAAAAATATGTTTCAACGTTAAGTGCAAAATATAGTTTATAATCCTTACCAATGATTTTTATCAAATGTTCATTCTATTAATCCATTGCATCCATAGGGTTATTAATAATTTGTTTATTCATTTTTTGCCAAATGTAGCATTTTGTAAGCAAACCAGAAAAACACTTTTATCAGAGATATAGTTAATGATTATTAATAACTTTTAAAGGACCTAAAGTTCACCCAAATTTTATTCCATGCTATTGATCCCATCGGATCAAAAGCACTTGCCAAGCTGAATAAGTTAGAAAGTAAATAATTTGGTTCACAAAAATGTGCAGTGTTCTCAAAACTCAAGTTACCCATTAGCACACCTTGGTTTTTCATGCGAGCTGTTTTTAAAATATCAGTATGCAAATTTGGATATTTTATTTAACAGCTACACCTTTATTCACTAAGAAATTGTGCATTAATTTTTTTCTAACCATTTTTTTTTACCTTACCTTAAATTTTAAACTGTCTTGGGGTGGTGACAAACAGTGCAAACAAACAAACAGATAAACAAAAAACTTCCATATCTAAAATGGAATTTAAACATTCAAAGGGCAGTTTGCTTCTGTTAATCCAAAAGACCTATTTAGTGAATAACTTTTAATTTACCATTGAATATCAAACTGATTGGTAGTCATAAAATTAATTTTTATAGACTGTCCACATGTTGCACAGTACTGAGAATCTCTAGCCATGGAACACAATTTCTTGTATGTGCTATAACCACATTATAGAATTCTGAAAAGTGAACAGTACTTTATACCCACACTCATATATAATGTTTTAAAACTTAATTTTGGTTATGGAAGTTTATGCAGGTTGTACTGAGCAGAGGCACAGACATACATTTTATTATATACAGATATACACATATTAGAGAAAACACCATATATTGTCCATCAATGGTCTGAAAGATTTCTAACATGCTGTTACAGAGCTGTTAACAGTATCATCCACATAGATACGCAATTTATCCATACATTCATACAAGAGATTTTTATCTTAGTGTTCGTGTTGAACAGACTCACATACCTTGTTGTCAGACATGTTTTCATTCTTCAGAGTTGTCATTTAAAGCATACAGCCCCAATTGCATTCCCAAGGCTGAGGGGGCTAATACAGTTTTTCCTATTATGCTGTCATTGAAGTCTTACATCTTTGGTTTCAAAAATATGAACTTATTGAAATATTTTAACAAATAATGAAAAACAGAATTATATAGCCAGTTTGTATTGAAGTCTAGCCATAACTGAAGTCACAATACAATAATTAAAGACAGTTTCACCAAGAAAGAAGCTAAAGAATAAGGTGTCAGGAAACATTCAATCCTACCAAGGCAGCACAAAACCAAGACAATTAAGCAATGAACAATACCAAAAACCATTTTAGGTTGTTTCATTGGAGAGAAGAAACTGCAGTTCACAGGTGTATTAGTCACTTTTCTGTTGCTGTGATAAAACGCCATGACCAAAGAAACATATAAAAGGAAGAGATTGTTTGAGCTTACGATTGATGGTTCCAGAGAATTAGAGTCCATTGTGGTGGGAAGCATGGCGGCTGGAGTGGCAAACTAAGGGTCACATCTCACAAAGAGCACAGGAAGCACAGAGAGAGAGCAACGGCAGACAGCAAAACTAGTTAAACTCACTAAGCCTGCCCCCAATAACGTACTTCCTCTAGCATGGCCACACAGTCTAAGACCTCCAAGAACAGTGCCACAAACTGGAGACAAATCTCTGAATACTTAAAGCCTATGGGGGACAATCATTCAAACCACCACATTCCACTCCCTGGCCCCCATAGGGTCCTGACCATATAAAATGCAAAATGAATTTAATCCAATCTTAAAAGTCCCCATAGTCTTTACCAGTTTCAATGCCATTCAAAAGTCTACAGTCCAAAGTCTCTTCTGAGACTCAGGCCAATCTCTTAACTGTAAGCTCCTGTAAAATCAAAAGACAAATTCATAGTCCCAACTTAGAGTGGAACTGAAGACACGTTCCCATTCCAAAAGCGAGGAATAGAGGCATAGGTGAGGAAATAAACTGAACAAAACAAGACTGAAAACCACAGGGCAAACACCAGTCCAGTAGCTTCCACATGCAATTTCTGGGACTCTACTTTCAAAGGGTTTAGATGGCTGAGCTCTTCCAGCTTTGCTGCAACATACATCACTGTTTTTTTTTTTTTAATTTTGATTTATTTATGTATATGTATCGATGTACTGTCTGCATGCAGGTTTGTGCCCCCATGGTCGTGCAATCTGCAGAGGTCAAGAAGAGGGTGTCGGATGTCGCCCCTGGAACTGGAGTTCTCCTGGAATTGGGAGTTTCAGATGGTTCTCGGCCGATATGTGGGTGCTGGAGGATCAAACCCAGCCTCTGTAAGAGCGGTCGGTGTTCTTAACAGCTAGGCCATCTCACTTGTCTTAGGCTTGTACCACTCCTTGTATGCAGCTATCCTTGGCAAATATACTCTCCCAGGTCTGGCATCTCGAATGTCTTCTTGGGGTCCTCCACTGCCAACCAGCTTCACATTCACAGCTTCAAGCAATGGCCTATCAGGCCTTCTTTATTCAGGGACGCGCCTGCGTGCACTCTGCCTGGCCATCTGTGGGCTCCTTAACATGGAGGGCGAAGTGTGAAGCTTCACTCCTTGCAAACTTCATGCCTCTAAGCCAGCACCACGTGAATGAAATTGCTGAGTTTTGCTGCAAGTTTGGGTTGGACTCTGTCCTACTTTAAACACATTTGCAATTTTTCCCTGCCCTGGACTTGTTGGAGGTTTAGCTGAGTGTAGTCTTGCCGGAAGAATTGATTCTGTTGTTTACTTGTAAATGTTTAGGCCTCTCCTTAATCATTTAGTCTCCTTAGGAAAAGGAGCATCTCCTTCACATACCTTGGGCCACACCTTTAATCTTCCTAGTTCACTTTTCAGATCCAAACTGTACATTCTGAATTTCCTTCTGCCCCATTTTCTCTTTTTCTCTGTAGATCTGTATAATATTCACCATTAAAAGCCACGCCACCATTTCTACATTAGGCTGTCTTGAAATATCCTCAGCCAAAGACATTAGGCCATCGCCTTTCAACTTAGCATCAGGTAAACATTTGGGTTGTGGGCAAACTGCTGCCAGACTCTTTATCAAAATATCCTCTGGAACTAAAATTTTTGCAGCAATTTTATCTTCCAGGCTTCTACTAGAATGGCCCCTTAAGCTCTTCTTACAGTGTCAACAGCTTTCTAGCCCAAAGTTTCCAAAGTCTTCCACGCTGCTGCAAACATCCACATGGCAGGTTCTTCACAGCCAACAGCCACTCTCTGGTAGCAATAACTGTATTAGTCAATTTTCTTTTGCTGTGATAAAACACTGTGACCAAAGGAAACTAAAAATGAAGAGTTTATTTGAACTTAACATGGACAGTTCCAAGGAATTAGAAGTTCATTTGGCGGGAGGCAGGGTAGCCTGGAGTGGGCAAAATACAAGGGCCACATCTTGCAAAGAGCACAGGAAGCAGAGATCAAGAGCAACCTTCAGACAACAGACTATGAAAACTCACTAAGCGCTGCCCCCAATAACATACTTCCTTTAGCATGGCCACACCTTCTAAGATCTCCAAAAACAATGCCACCAACTGGAGACAAATGTCTGAATACTTAAACCCTATGGGGGATACTCATTCAAACCACCACAGCAGGTATCCAGGGGAAGACCTGTGCTACTGGTTATGGTGACACAGCTATGAAAAGCCTGGCTAAGTAGAAGAAAAGAAAACAGACATTTGTTTTAACCACAAAGGTTAAAAATCAGGTCTTCAGAGGTCTGGAAAACAATTTGAAAGGAAACTGAAGTTAGACCACCTGCAAATTTAAAATAGTTTAATTTGGGGATCAAATCCAGTCTTAACAACAGATGGTAACAAATAAAACCTTTAGATAACCAGTTTAGAATTTTTCTCTGTAGGAACTTAGAACTGGGTTCAAATTAGGCCTTTGAAAAAGTTTAGGAGGCATGCCAAATATAAACTTAATTTATGTGCACAATACAGCATGAAAGAACTTCGAAGTGGCCACTTTTAACAGAAACCAACACAGAAGAACACACATGACATGAATATCAGATACATGGGACAACAGTTAACACATAGACAGCTTGCACAGACATATGACTTAATATAATAATAGATTCCCTTTTTCTTTTTAAATTCTCATAAAATAACTTGATGTCAAGTCACAGAAAGTTCTCAGTTTTCTGATCTGCTGCACAACTTGGCTGTGCAGGGCTGTGGAACCATTAATTCTTCATTGTCACATTTACACACAATCATTTAGAGTTTAAGAAATTTTTTTTAGTTAGCTCCCTTAAAACACTTTTGTACTCAAAGCCCCACAGGAGAAGGGGCAGTAGGGGATTAGAAGAAGTAGATTGTCCCATGTTAGATTTGAAGTACAGAAGAAAAGAAATAAAAGCGGTAATTAGGAAAAAAACACAAAGACCACAAATCAAACGAACATGGTGAGGTCACAGAGGACACAGAAAGGACTCAGACAGCAGGGGCTGTCTGCCTTGACCAGAAGTGAAGGGCTGGACCCACTGTTTGTGCCCCAAAACCTGGATACTAGACTGTCACGTGGTCTAGTATCAGACAAACCCCCTGCTCATCTACTGGAGAGTCAGAGGGTCCTCCTTCTCTCATGCCCAGAGGAACTAGTCACGTCTGACCTTCCTCTAAGGCAGCAGACCTGGCACAACCGAAACAGAAAACTGAAACCAAAACAGGAGCTTATGCTAGGTACCTCTGAGAGCACTTTGTTTTCCAAGGGCGGCTGGTGTCCCGAGGCCCCTTGAGGAGTTGGCATTTCTCGTTGGGACCTCCAGATGTTGGACTCAAACTGCCACACTCACAAAATTAACCAACGAGAGACCACAGATTAATGTGAAATTTATTTAATTTTCTGGTGCACCAGAACCCAAATAAGAAAACTGAAAGAGCAAGGGACCCAATTTTTGATGTGTCACGGATGGAAACCATTCCACACAGGGATGAGAGGGATCCCAATGGTCTGTTATATAGACCTATTAAATCCACGCTCTGGCACCCTGTGCTTCAGGTGGATCTGGCAGGTCCCTGATCTAACCACTGTGCACTCAAGTCTCACAGTGGAAGCAGGCCCACATTTCATATCAGCCTAGAGTCTGTCAGCCTGAATGCAGGAGATAAGCACTGGAGCTGAGCCAAGAAGAGAACAGCCTGTGGAATGTTATCACATGTGACTGAATTACATTGAACAATGACAACCAAATGATAAATTTTCCTCTTTCTGTTTAAGCAGTTACCTAAGGGAAATCTCACAAATGACTTTCAAAATTTCCTGGAAAGCACATGCTGAGACCAGACATTATGGACAAATGAACAAAAGGAGAAGCCCAATAATGGAAACTTCAGAACCCCTCATTGAGAAATTCTAATGGACTCTTAAGTTGAACATTTAATTCATCCTGTTCCTCTCTTGGTTTCCTGCCTACAAAATGAACCTAGCTACTCTCACCTTCACAGGCACTAGTAAAAAAAATTGTTCTCTATGTAGCTATACATTTTGGGGTCTTTTATATAGATCCACTGAGCAGGGATACCCCACTCACCACTTCCTACACCTCTTTTCAGCATGGAATAAGTCAGAGTGGTCGGTTCCCCAATTCCCTCTAGGCAATTGGGGTAAACTCCGCAGAGGTTGATGTGATAAAAGTAGGGGCTCAAATTTGGCTAGGCAGTTTAGGGTCAAGAACCCCCCCAAAGAGCCAGTTTCTTTCTCATCTGAGAGCTGAGGAGTTCCTGGATCTGCCAGTGGACTTCTGGTTGCTCTGACTCATGGCTCATACATCCTTAACTCACTTGTCATATTTATTGACGAATAGGTAAACTCCATTAAAATTCCCACGAGAGATTAATCTTTGAATCTGCTTTACGTCTCTGTCCTCTATACAGCCAGATGTGGTACATCTCTGTGGAATTCTCTCTTCCAGTGAGGTTAGACTTTTGAACTGTCTCTTTCTCTAACGACTGGCATTTCCTATCTCTCTTTATCCTGGTTCACAAACAGACAGGCCAAAAAGACCCACAGGCTAAGAAAATAAAAACACACCTCAAAAGATGAGATAAATTTCCATGCAGGAAGCTGCCTCCTTTTGGAGTGAGACTCTTCATATTGTCCTGTGGAAATCCCCTGCAGACTTATGGAGTTCAGAATCCTGGAAATTTGTGGCACATAATGCGAGACAGGGAGAAAATTCTCAGGCATCTCTCACGTTCTTGCCACTACTAGCTGTGGTGTGACAATGCTTAGGGCCTTCTCATCAAAACATGCCTGGAAACGAAAACAACAAAATTAAATCACAGACCCCCCCCTCCTACAAAGAACCTGCTAAAATTCCCCTTGAGAACCCCAATAAAATTCCCTCTGAAAGCCTCCAAGCTTCAGACCCATTAAAAAGAGAACAGGATAATAAAAACATCCAAGTGGCTAGCCTTAACCTTTCCCCTAGTTATCAGCCAGTCTCTCTCAAGGAGACTGGAGCAACTTCACCCTCAACCTCTTCTCTCTCCGCCACAGAAAAACGCTTCCAGATTCAGGATAACCCAGATCTTCAATTACAGGTGTAACCAGTTAATTTAGGCCCAACTCGGAGTCATCCTCTAATCCGGTACCCGTACCAGGCAAGTGAGTTGAAAGAACTCAGGCAAGCAGTCAGAGAGGATGGTGTCCAGGCACCATGGACAAAGTCCATTCTCCAGAGTTTTTGTGCTTCTCTTAACACAGGATGGGAGAGATATCTGTAGATCTTCATTCCCAGGTCCACAATATTTATAATGGGAAGCACCATAGAGAGACGAATGTCTCCAACAGGTTCAGAGAAATCAAGGGCAACCTAATATAGACTGGGGTTAGGAGCAGCTCTTTGGAGGAGATTTTAGCAAGGGTCCCAGCAGGCCGGACTTGCCCCAGGGTACTTTGACCAGGTCCTTCGTTGCACCCTACAGGCCTGGAATCAATTCACCCACTGAATCCCAGGCCAGTTGCTCCTTATTATTTCCTAGGCAAAAACCTGAGGAACCCCTGTCTGACTTTATCTTAAGAACTAAATGCAGCCTAGAGAGGAAGATCTCCAACTTTGCAGCCATTGAGATACTCCTCAAAGATATTTTTTTGGGAGGGAATCAATTCAGGGTGCAAACAAGCATGCCAGGGCTTAAAAGATGACCATTATGACAGATGGACAGTGGCAAATCAGGACGTGGCACAGCCTCCCACAAAGCTAATTACCTACCTCAAGCCTTTGTGGCTGCTGTCACCACAAATGAAAAATGTTTTAAATGTGGATCCTGAGGTCATTGGAAAATACAATGCTCCAAAGCACCAGGCTCTCCCAGAGTGCCTACTGAGTGTCCCCGCATGCATTCTCTGCCCCCAGTGTATAAAAGGTTATCATTGGAGGAAAGATTGCCACACAAACTATGATAAAGACGTTAAAAAAAAACTGCCACCTTTAAACTCCTAGGCGGGCAGCCCCTAGCCCAGGGAAAAAAAGGGGGAAAAAGAGTCAGTACAGGCCCTCTGGGCAGCACCTATTTCAGAAAGCTCATGTCCTGCATTGATGATTAAAATTGGGGGGAGGTCTTTTAAAAGTTTGATAGATACAGGGGCAGATAGAACCATTGTAAAACAACAAGAAATTCTCCCTGACTGGTCCTTGCTCCCAGGACCTCCCAGTCTTACATAAATAAAAATGTTTACACCTGGCAGGACCCTTATTTAAATATGGGCCAGGTTCACCCTTTAATAACACCCACTAACATCAGTCTGCTAGGGTGAGATATTTTGGAGGCTTTGGATGTGGTTATTGCCACTCCAAATGAGAACAACCATGTCCAGACAGACCATTTAACTGTGGGAAAAATGCCTCCATCATCTCAGCAAAAAGCAACCCCAATCCTGAAGGTCACTACAGAATATGCTCCCCCTCATCTGGACTGGAAGTAAGAGGACCCAGTCTGGATTGAGCAGTGGTTCTTACCAGGGGAGAAATTACAAGCTCTCCAAGACTTAGTCAAGGAACAATGTGCATTGGGACACATCTGTCCATCTTACAGTCCCTGGAACAACCCTGTGTTTGTCATAAAAAAAGGGAACAGGAGGTTGGAGTCTCTTACAAGACCTGTGGGACATTATCAGAACTATGCATATATGGGGGTCACCGCAGTGGGTTTCTTAGCTCTCACTTTAAATCATTTTGTCAATTATGGAATATTGCATATCATAGTGGTATCCCTCATTACCCACAGGGACAAGACATCATAGAACGGAACCATCAGGTCCTAAAAAAATCTGTTATTAAAACCAAAGATGGAAAATACCCTCCTACCATCCAATTGGCCATGGCATTGGAAACTCTAAACCTCTTTGACATTTATGGAGAATCAAAGTGTCCAGCCATAGTCAAACATTGGCAGACACCAAGCACTGTTCCTCAAATACTTGTCAGATGGAAAGACCCCTTAGACAATCAGTGGAAAGGACTTGATCCACTGTTAACAACTGGGAGGGGCTTTGCTTGCATCTTCCCACAGGATTGTCCCAGACCCATTTGGATTCTGGCCAGAAATGTCAGATTCATCGGTTCTTTATCAGAGAAACTTGGGAAGGAAGAATCAGGTAATTGGAACCAGAGACTCTCCTTTGCAAGGCTGCAACAAGGCAATCACAATCACTGTGTTTCCCAGTTCCACCACAACCTGTCAGGCACCCTTTATCTGCTTCACCCTTCTTAACAAAGGACAGTGTTTGCAGGAAGCTGATACTTATGGTGGTTTCAGATTCTGGTCTTGGAGGTTGGAGAGTGTTTGCAGCCCAAGAAGCCTGTACCAAATCCAAAATAACTAGTTTAAAATTAATATACAGGACCCCTGGTGTGAGTGCTGGAGAGCTGGAGTACAGGGAAAACTCTATGCTCACAGCAACGTCTGGTAATCCTGCAGCAGATATCCTTATCCCTCGCCAGCTTGTTCTAGCTCTGCAACCCATCCTCACTCTATCCCACATTCTGTTACAGGAATCCAAAATGGAATGAAAGCTGCGGTCCACTGTAACATGGCCTCAGTACATTGAATAGGCCAGAGATCCCCTCAATTACCCCACCCACCCTAATGTCTCCCAATGTTTTCTCTGTGCATCCCTCACACACCCTCTTTTGACTGCTGTTCCCTCTAACACCTCCTTACAGGAATCTGCCCACATGGAAGTCAGAGCCAGTGTTTCACAGCATTTATTTCTTTGACTGACTCACTACACTTCCTATTTGTTTAGTGAGAGCTGCAGCAGCCCCCAGACTCCAGGCTCCTCTGAAGTGTCCCTCTTGACAGGACCCTGTCTGTCAAATTGTCATTCTTTCTCTGGTGTGATGGAACCTTATCTCTCTGTGCAAATGCTACTGGTTCTGGAATTTGTTTGCCCTTAATTATCACTCCGTAGCTCTTCCTTAATAAGAAGGAGGAAGTCACTTGGAGGCTGCGACCAGACCCAGACCATCAAAAGAGAGAGATATTCATACTGGTTCTGGTCAGCCTAGGCATTGCTCTCTCCATGTCAGCAATGGGAACTGCGAGCAGAGCCCTAGCAAAGGTTTACAGCATGGAAGTGGACTTCCAATCTAAGCTTGATGAAACAATGGTGTCCACATGAACAGCCATGAATCGCTCCAGAGGCAGATACCTTCTCTGACGGAGGTGGTGACGAAGAACCAGTGAGCCCTGGAATTGTTAACTGCAGAAAATGGGGGAACCTGCGTGTTCCTGGGAGAGGAATGTTGTTTTTATTTATATGAGTCTGGCATTGTTGAGGAAAATGTTAAAAGTCTAGGAGACCTCAGGAAAGAACTCCATGATAGGTACTCCCCACAATTTTCTGTCCCGTGGTTTTCCAACCCCCTATTTTCCTGGTTGCTCCCTTTGCTGGGACCCATTTTCACCCTAGGAATTCTTCTGACCATTGCACCCTGTGCTCTCCGGTTTATAAAAAACCGAATCAATACACTCACTGAGGTCGTGGCTAAGACTGTTCTAATCCAATACCAGGCCGTCCCAGGGGACTCCCTAGGGGACCTTGACATTACTGCTCCATTTTAATTAAAAAACAAAGGATGGGTTGTGAGGATGAAGCTTTGTGTGTGGCTTGAAGCTAGAACTTGTAAGACCTGTTCCAGGAGATCCCCAGTTATCTGATATCTCTGTGGGCATTCAGAATTATATGTAGCAGGAAGATTCAGGATATTACAATGATTCTTGCTTTGCCCTATCTCTGTAAAGTTCCAGGCCCCTTCCCATGAGGCACTAAGCAAAATGTCACACCTCTAGTTACCTGTTGCACAAACTGTAGCTCTGCAGCCCCCTGATTAGAAATAAGTTGGCTCACCCCTTCCTTTTGCCTGCTCCCCCGTTCCTTGCCCAAAGCAGAGTAGTCTTGAATATATAGTTTTCACTGACAGAAAATGAACGGAGTTCCTATCCTCCCCAGCTCTGCGTGTGAGTCCATTCATTTNAACTGGAGATCACTCTGCCCAATTTGCAAGCATCGCCACATTAATTTAGGTAGTGTGCATGATTAAATATATGAGAATTTTGTGGAAACCATGAAATTGCTGATAAAAATTAGCACTTGTCTTAGTTCATACAGTCTTTTTTTCAAATTTATTTATTTCTTTTTATGTGTATGAATGTACTGTCTGCATGTAGGTTTGTACTGTCTGCATGTAGGTTTGTACACCCGTGTGGTGCACTGCCTCGGAGGTCAGAAGAGGGGATTGAATTCTCCTGGAACTGGAGTTCAAGACGGTTCTCAGCCGCCATGTGTGTGCTGGGGATCGAATTGAACCCAGGTCCTCTGCAAGAGCAGTCGGTAATCTTAACCGCTAGGCTATATCTCCATCTCCGGGATACTAAATGACTCTTTCTTGATTGTATATCCATTATTTCTCTTCTGGCTTTAATTTACATGAAATGGGTGGCAAGCCAGGGCCAGAATTCATCCTGCAGTGCGCTACATGCACCACCAGTTAGCGGTCTTCTCCTTTTGTTAATTTACAAGGTTGTCTTCAAGAAATCAATGGAAGACTTGCTCTTAGGTAAACCATAGAAAATTCCCTTTTAAAAACGAACAGAAAGCCAGGTGTGGTGGCACATGCCTTTAATCCCGGCCCTTGGGAAGCAGAGGCAGGAGGATGTCTGTGAATACAAGGCCAGCCTGGTCTACAGAGACAGTTGCAGGCCAACTGGAGCTTTTGAGACAGGGAGACTAAAACCCATTTCATGTAAATCCTGAAACACAGTGGGCAAGGCCAGAGCATGGTAGGAGGGGCCGGAAGCCTGGAAGACATTGGGGCCTTGGAGCTTGGAAAACTGCAAAGTTTTCCTGGGCAGCACTCCACTAAGGGACCAGGGTGCTGCAGAACTGGAGGTGAAACAAGACCAGGTGATTGCAATGCGGAGGTTTTCCCCAGCCACAGGAAACACGCAGAAATGTTACTTCTGGAAGATGCAGAGGTGGAGTAGGGTGTATATGGGGGACTGGCAGTTTGGAGGAGGGTGCAGAAGTAATGGGAGGCCACTGAAGACTTCTGGTCATGTGATGGTGCAGGACACTGCAGTCAGAGTTGTGGGCTCAGGTCTGGGAAAGAGACCCAGGATTTAAACATTGTTTTTCCGTCCTCCACAGCAAGGAATGCAGGTCTCAAAGCTAGGTTGCAGATATTTGGTTCTGTTGACTTGTGCGTCCTCTTAGATTTAGATTATTAAAGGTCATTACATTCAGGTGAATTTAAGACCATATGAACGGGGCTGGAGAGATGGCCTAGCAGTTAAGAGGGCTTTAAGGATTTTGTTTTTGTTTTGGGTGTCTAGCATTTTAACTATGATGTGGCATGGAAAATTTATTTTCTGATCTTGTCTGTTTGGAGTTCTATGTGCTTCTTGTATTTTTATTGGTTTGTCTTTTTTTAGTTTGGGGAAGTTTTCATCTATTATTCTGTTGAAGATCTGATCAATTCCATTCCCTTGGGATTCTTCTCCTTCCTCTATTCCTATGATGCAGAGGTTTGATCTTTTCATAGTGTCCCACAATTCCTGCTTGTTCCACTTTTGTGTATTTTTAAATTTTTCATAATCTTTCCTTGAGGCTTTTTGTTGTTCTGTCTTACCTTCCAGGTCTGATATTCTTTGTTATGCTTCCTCCATTCTGCTTCTGTGGCTTTTTCCATTCCATTCCTCTTGATTCTATAAGATTTCTATTTCCTTTTTCATTTCCTCTTCTGATTTATTTAGTATTTCTTCTTTTTAGAGCTTCTCAATCTCTTCCTGTAACTCTTTGCTTCGCTGGTTGGTTTCCTTATCTTTTTCAACATGAGATTTTTTCAGTGTTTCTACTTCCTTCCAGAGCTTGTCTCTCTAGGTCCTTCTTGAGTTCTTCATTCTCTTTTCTTAGTTCTTTGATTTGCTCTTTATAATGTTGTAGTTCTTTAAATATGTTCCCAATTGCGATTCTGATATCTGTGTCCTGGGGCATCCCCAGAGGGATCCCACTGTAGGAATCTTCCATAGCATTGGTAGAGCTTGGAGTGGGATTGTCCTGCCCCTTTCCCATGTTGTCTCTTCTTCCTGCTCCTGGCATATGGGTTTCTCCTTTCCTGTATTCCAATGTGAGTCCTCAATGCCTCTTCACTGTATTGAAGGCTTACTTTGCTTGCCTCCTTCAGATGCAATCCCATTTGGTGGGGGGGGAGCAGTTCTTTAGCCTGAGCACTGGAACCTGTGCTTCAGCTGGTCTCAGGAGATCTCAATTCTTAGGACTTTTTCATGAAAAAATTTGACATTTTCTCCAGTTACATGTGCATGTATCACCCTTTTTATTCTTTTCCTCTATGTAGGTGCCCTGGGAGGGACTAGAGATTATTCCAAAACAGGGGGATGGGTACAACACAATTTGGGCAAGTCACTCCCCGAGGCCAGGTCTGGCAGTCTTAACCAGTCTCACCGGGGAAAATCCAAGGCACAGTGAGAGGGAGTGGGATCAGGATGTACTGGCCTCCAAAAGCCAGCTGAGATTTCTGGACCTCCAAGCACTGGGAAAGGTCAGAGAAATTCCCAAAGCAGGTGAAGAGAAGCAGAGGGATTTGAGCAACTCGCCCCTAGAGGCTGAGTCAGGAACTCTCAGTCTCTCTCAGAGGGATGGGTCTAAGGCCCAAGGACATGGGATGGTAGCTGAGCATGCCCTCACTTTAAGGTGGTACCTGTCCTTGAAAGTATGATGTGTTTCTTGTAGATAGCATATTGATGGATTCTGTTTCCTCATCCAATCTCCTGGTCTATGTCTTTTTTTTTTTGTTTTTTTTTTTTTTTTTTTTTTTTTTTTTTTTGTTTTTTCTA